>PVJH01001657.1:0-69211 GCA_004026705.1 Nesogale talazaci | reverse complement strand
TCTGATAAGAACCGAGTAAAGGATTTGGGAAGCAGACACTTGAGGAGTCTAAGAGAGAAGTGAAATATCCGGGCTGGCTGGATTCTTCAGGAAACATCTAAGAAGAGGTGTATTTTGACCCAGCTGGTGCTGACAACAAGGAAAACACCCGAGGAAAGAAGGGAGTATCCCAGATGGGAAGAAGAGCCTGATCTGACGTATTGCTGTCAAAGAGCACAAAGACGGAGCGGAGCCGCTTGTAGACAAGCAGTGGGAGAAAGAAACCCACAGGACTGAGTCTCAAAGGAATGCCAAGGGAATGATGCATTTTGTTAACACATCACATTTAAAAAGAAAGTCATGGAAGGATCTTTGAGCAAAGGGGAGTGATGTGGTGAAAACTGTGAACTCAAATTCAGACAGACCCAGTTTTAATCCCAGTGGCCTTTGAGCTGATGTTTTCTTAGGCAACACTTGCTGGACCTGCATGGTGCAGTGGAAAAAGTGTGAGACAAGGAGTCAAGGGAGGACTTTTGGAAAGTGAGATCTCCTTCCCGGCCTTTTCTTTCCGCCACGGTGACTGCCAATGCCATCTTCTCCTCTCATAATGCTTTCCAATTACTTCCAGGACCATTTCTGCCACATTCTTTACTTCATGAAACTTCAGTTGTGTTCCTTCAGGTTAACAGTACATAAAGAGGTCAAAGATGTTTTCAACTAAAATTCCTCAAAGACCTTCCAAACTGTCTTGTCTGCCACTAAGTCTTTTTCCGTCCCTGTGTTGCACAATCTTATTTAGTTGGCCTTGCTGCCTTTCAGTATTGTGTCACTACCTCACAGTTAAAAGCATATGATTATATGTTACATGGCCATTCCGGCTTCAATTCATGATTAAAATGACCTTTGTCATCAGAAAATCCCACCTCCCATAAGATGTCATTTTAAGATCAGATATGTTCTCTTTAAATAATTTTATGTCAAGCTTTATGAAGATATTATAAAAAGCATCTTCATGTCTGCTGACTTTTATATGAATAACTTTTTTGGCCAGAAAGACAGATCTGGTTATGTAGGTAGCGCATTAATAATTTAACCACTGGCAGAGCAGCTATGCTTTTTTCTTTTTTTTAAATCAGGAAATATGAAATTATATCCATCTGCCCTCACATGATCAACCATGGGAAGGGGTCTTACAGTAAGAGTTCATATATTCTGTTTTACATCTTGATTTCTAGATAATAGCAGAAACCTTGTCATTCCATTCACAGGATTATGTACATTTATAAATAGCATTATTTAAAGCATGCTCTATAAAACCAACTTATATACCAAGGGCACATCTGTTATAGCATGTCAACAAGAAGAACTGTGGTGTCCTTTTAGAGAAAAATCTATAAAATACTCCAGTAAAGAATGAAGTAGGAGCATGAGAAATCTAAGCGAAATCTAAGGGAATTAAAACCAGGAATCACTCCTCCCAAGTTTCTATTTATCACTGTCTCATAGAAATGAAATATGAATTGAGATCAATTAAATCAATTTTAAGAATGAGTTCTTCTTTTACTTTCCATACTTTCATCATATTTTAGTATGATATAGTTACTCGATGTTAAAAATTATAATGGTGTATTTATAGATCAGTTTGAGTCTCAAAATGGACATAAAACAATGGTGGAAGTGTCTGTGATGATATAAGGATCGAGAAAACCTGACATCATAGTTTTAAGTCGTTACAAATGAAAGTAAACTTAGAACAACTTTACTTTGGCTTTTTCCTCCATGTTTCATATCAGTATAATTTCACAAATATGACATTGTTAAAATTTTGCTTTAGGGTAACATTTACTTTTTTATTACTATTTCATTTAAAATGTCCAGAGGTAAAATTATGTCAGAATGTGTATTAAGAAATTTTCCTGGATCTTGAATGAACTTGATCATAGGCCTGTTGTGATCTCTTCAGAAAATAATTCAGATTTGGAGATGAATTCTGTCTTATATAAAATTTTGAGGCTTGATAAAGGGTTTTTTTAATTTAACAAAGGAGCCCTGGTAGCATAGCTGTATAATTATTGGACTGCTAATCACAAGACAGCATTTCAAATCCACCACCACTCAATGTCAGAGAGGTTGGGCTACAAAACTACTGCAATTTATACCAAGGAAATCAAAATTACTATGGAATCAAGAATTTTTTTTAAAAAAGACTCACAGAATTCTCATAAATCCAGAAATATCTCTTGCCCACTTTTGAAAGTCATACTTTTATAAACTGCATTTTTAAAGCCAGCACTTCACAGTGAAATACTTTGAAAACCATTAGTTTTAAATCAAAAGAAAGGTTATATGTTAAAGCAGAAAAAATGAGGGAAATTTATAATTCTTTAAACTGTACCAAATTCCAGGTAGAGATATAATCTATCCTTTATAAACTCACATAGTCATTAGTATATGTAAAATATAAATTTTATACCTTTTTATCATATGATTAAAATGACAGACAAGACATAGTCAAAGCTGTATTCAAATAGGAAAGAAAAGTGATTATGTGTGAAAAAAATCATCATTCTATCTGCTAAGGCTTATGGCAATTATTATAATTTTGACCAAGGATATAATTCTACGTTGATTAACTGTTGATATGCGAGATAGAGTGACCAGATTTTAACATTAGTAAAGCGGGACACCATTGACGGGGGTTGGGGGGGAGGGTAGAGGGGATATATTCCCTTCCTGTTCTCTTGCCGTTCCCTGGCTTGTCATGCATGCTTTCCAAAATTCAGGACTTTTTTAAATGCCGCGGAACTCGGGAAAAATTATTTAAAATCAGGACTGTCCTGCCCAAAGCGGGATGACTGGTCACTTTATCTAGCATGTATAACATATGTAGGTAAGCATGTAATCAGAAATTTCACTATTGGCTCTATTGAGTTCTCTGGCTGTACTTCTTCCAAGAGAGATTTGCTGATCCTTTTTCAGTTCATTATACTTCTATCACTCATTTCCAGCACCACAATTGGGACATTAAATTTTCTTTGGTCTTCCTTCTTCAGTGTCCAACTTTCACATGACTATGAGTCAACTGAAAATACTATGGCTCCAGGCCTGCAAAGCAACACTTACCGAGGTCTTTGAAGCCTGTCCAGTGCAACACATCCCTGGAGCTTTTGACTGCTGCATCCAGGAGAATTGATTATGCATCCAAGCAACGCGTAATCCTTGACAACTTCAGGCGCTTCTGCATTTGTCGTGTGGTTACCTATTGACCTGGGTGTGAGAAGTTTGAGCTTCCTTATGGTGAGTTGCCATGCGTACGGAAGGGACCAGTGCAGGAGAAGGATCTCATGCTTCATCAAGTTCACGGACAGAGAACAAGAGTAAGACTCTCAGCAAGATGGACTGACAGAGTGGCTGTAACCGGACGCAAGCATTGACCACTGTCAGGATGACACAGAGACAGGCACTGGTTTGCCCTGTTGGGGATATGGACACTGGCTGGGAGTTGACTCAATGACAACTAGCCACAAAAGCAGGGGCAGCAGCATGCGGAAGTATATGAGGACGGAATGCAAACGTTAGCGTGCATGTTTGGAGATAAAGGAATAATAATACATTTCAACAGAAATTCAAAAGTAAATGTACAATTGAAGAGAATGGCATTGAGCATGCATAATTTGAACCAAATAGTTCTAAGAAAAGGTTTGTACTAAGCAGAAGAGGTACCCTAGCAGGGGAGGTAAAGGAGTATCTCTTTTGTAGCTACCTCTATGTGACCTTCCAGAGTCTTCTTCAGACTTTTTTTTCTTCACCTACTCTGTCTTGTGCTATGCCTACATTGACTATAGAATGCTCATGCAGTCTGATTTCTAGATGTGCTTGGAACGTCTTTTATCCCTCAGGCTTCTTTCATTTTCTCTTTCTTCATCCTATTATAATTAAGAATGGTCTCATCTGATAGAATAGACTTCGGCAAGATGGTGTTGGCATTAAAGGGTTGAGTTGTAATTGTCATGGCGATCACTGAGCGTGGGAACTGGGAAACTGAGTGGAGGATCTGGATCATATAATAAAGCCTCAGGGCACCCCAATCCTCCTCCAACCCAAGATTCATCCTTCCCCAGGCAATAATTTGACCTGCCAAATGTGTGCATTGCGGAACTCCAGTGACTCGTGACTGGTGCCCAGGATATCTCATCCTGCATCACCTATGGCACTGTGGTGACCACCACAGTCAGTTCCTATCTGCCCTCTGCCCATGGCTATTATCACTGCTTCTTGACCCCACCTGCTGTCTTCCCACAGTTCTTGCCTCTATTCCCTCTATTAGCAAAGAAAAATAAAAATCAGGACAGTAGTATATTGGAAAAATAAGAAAAAACATGAAAAAAATCAATGAAGTAAAAATCTGGTCCTTAGATATCAGGCATCAAAGAACTAAAAGTTATATCATTATAATTGAGGGGAGTACAGATTGGGGACCCAAAACCCATCTGTAGGTAACATGACATCCTCTTACAGAAGGGTTGCAGGGGGAGACAAGCCAGTTAGGGTACAATATAGCAATGATGAAACATGTAACTTTCCTCTAGTTTTTAAATGCCTCCTCTCCCCCACCCCCATCTATCATGATCCCAATTCTACCATACAATTCTGGTTAGACTGGAGGATGTACACTGTCACAGATAGAAACCAGAAACATGGGAAATCCAGGACAAATGATCCATTTAGGACCAGTGGTGAGCATGCTGATACTGGGAGGGTAGAGGGAAAGTGTGGTAGAAAGGGGGAACCGATTACAAGGATCTACATAGAACCTCCTCTCTGGGGTATGGACAGTGGGGAAGTGGGTGAAGGGAGACACTGGACAGTGTATGACAAAATAATAATAATTTATAAATTATCAAGTGTTCATGAAGGAGGGGGATTGCGGAAGAAGGGGAAAATGAGGAACTGGTACCAAGGACTTATGTAGAAAGCAAATGTTTTGAGAATGTTGATGGAAGCAGATGCACAAGTGTGGTTGGCATACAATGGATTATGTATAGATTGTGATAAGAATTGTATGAGCCCCCCAATAATATGTTTTTTTAAAAAATCTGGTTCTTCAAAAGGATTAACAGAATCAACAAACCATTGACAAACTTAAACACCAATATACAGGATGAGGGATGAAACAGCAGAAATTACAATGGACCCTAATAAGTCATTATTGTTTGTTTTTCTATTGTCACACTCTCAAGATACCATAATGTGTTAGTCCAGGGAGACTAGAGAAGCAAATTCATAAACATGCATATGTGGATAAGAAAGAGGTTTATATACAAGGGAAACTATACATTAAGAAAGCATCCCAGACCAGTGCAGTACAAAGTCATAAGTCCAATATTAGCCCATATGTTCAATATCAATCCATAAATCCTCTTCAGACTCACAAAACACATGCAATGAAACCAAGACAACGATAGGCCAGTGGGTGCAGAGTTGTGTGCATCCAGTCAGTACTGTTGTAAGCATCTCAGCACTGTCAGCGGCCTGTCTGTGGCTTCTCAAGCCACAATCTTAGTGCTGACAGGAGTCTCTATGTGGCTTTTCAGGCTTCAGAGGTCTGGTTACAGCAGGGTAGGTCCATGTACCTTTTCCTCCAACATGTCTCACAGGGAGTCAGGCTTGTGTCTTGTCAGTAGAGCTTCTCTAAGGGACTGACTCACTGAGTCTCTCATCTCAAAGGGGGAAAACCCACTGGATTTCCCAGAATTCTCAGAAGAAAGCTAGACCCACACCGAGGTCTCATTGGATATCTCCAGATTGACAGGCTAAACTCTACCCCTACACTCTTAATCAAATTCACACCATATTAGGCTGCCACACACCACCCCTGTCAACTTCACATTTTTACATAACTCTGTAACCATATGTAATTTTCAAACAACAAAATAAGATCATATTTGTACCTAACAGGATAAAACTAAAATGTATACAACTCAACATTTGCCACCCTCATTTAACTATAATATTTTATAAGTGAACAAAAGAAAAAATATCCTATTCCTTACAATTGCAGTTAAGTAGCCCCCATACCTTAATCCTATAACCGATGAATACATATTCCCCGAC
This sequence comes from Nesogale talazaci, assembly GCA_004026705.1. Classification (NCBI taxonomy): domain Eukaryota; kingdom Metazoa; phylum Chordata; class Mammalia; order Afrosoricida; family Tenrecidae; genus Nesogale; species Nesogale talazaci. Next base: position 63,118 of record PVJH01001657.1, on the reverse strand, counting down.
CTATGAGAGTTTATAAGCCAAACACTTCATACCCTCTATTGTCCCATTTTGGGTATCCAATTTCTATATTGCGCACTTACATCAACCCAGTGCTCTGAGGAAACAATCATACTTTTTGATGTGAAGGATGTTCATTCTATTTGGAACTTTGTGACGTCCACATCCATAAGAAAAGTCAAATCGGGACAGGCCATCCATAAAGTCTGCAGCAATATGCACCAGTTCACAGGATCAAATAACTTTTCTTCATCTGGGTTCTGGTGAACTCAATGTGGCTGTCTCAGTCACACCAGTGTGTCCATTGGTCACCTTCCTTTTAAACCATGGCCCTATCACAAATTTTCACCATGCCTAACCCTCTCTTCCTAGGTCATTAACTTCAGACCAGTCAACCCACTCTCGCCTTTTCCTTTAGACCCTTGTAAACCAGGTCCACAGGTGTCAGTGGCCAGACTCAACCTGACTCCTTATTGCTGCATTTACCCACTTCCACTCAGCAAGTAGATCTAGGTGGTCACCTAGCCAGCATTTCAGACTGCCACACTGAGTGTATGGGAGGAGAGGAGGAGGAGAAAGGGGGAGGGGGAACTGATAGCAATGATGACTGTATAACTCCACTCAAGGTGAGTTAAGAACAGAATCGTAGGCAAACAGATATACTGGATAGTGTAAGATTTGACAAAATAAAAGATAAAAGTATATTATTAATAGTAAGTGTGGGTAGGGGAAGGTGTAAAGGGGATCTGATATTAAAGAGTTTAAGAAGAAAGAAAATGTATTGAAAATGATAGTGGCAGCAATTGTACAATTAGTCTTAGTAAGTATGGTACCATCATACAGATTATGTGTACTGAGGATTTTCAAATAGCCATAATGAATTTTAATGATAAATTCATTCTTTTTGCTTATTTCTGTGTTGACTAATGATAAGTAGCCTAGGATGATAACTTAACTGCAATTAGGTTTCCTATCTGGATACGACTCTACTAATAGGTTAATAAACTCTGTCAAACTGTGAAAACACAGAGTAATTAAAATAGGTTAGATTTTCTGGCTCTTATCTAAAAATTTAAAGCAAACAAAATAAAAGAAAACATTGTATTCTGGAATCAATACTTCTTGACTTTCTTTTCTTATTCAACACATTCATTAATTTAGCTTACAGTTGAACACCATGTGATAAGTATAGGTTAGGAGCTGTTTGTACAAAAACAAAATGTAGCTAATCCTTTTGAAAACTTCTCGGCCCATTTGGGAGGAAGCTATTTTAAACAGTGAGTTAAGTACTATGGTAAGTTATACCCAAGGACAGTCATAGGAAAGTCAAAGACATCTAAGTGTGAGAGAATAGGGCAGAAGATCTCAATGACCGAATACAGGAGAAAAATTGTGGAGGATAACTTGAATCATTTAGGAAAAAGAGAAGAAAGACATTTCTAGGAGAAGGGAGAATACATGCAAAGCTTAGAAATCTAAAAAGCATGGTGTGTTCAGGAAACTGGAAACGGTACGTATGACTGGTGATATATGAGAAAGTGACCAGATGACAAAGCTTGAAGCAAAGCTAATAAGTTGCGTGCCATGTGAAGAGTTACAGGAACTCTATCATTTAGAATGCCAGTAGCCACAAGAACATGTTATACATGGTAAGTGACATAAGGAGAAGGAAAACTTCTAATCTTTAGGGAATCACAGATTGTTCCTAAAAGTTGATTTATCCTGTGGGTTGGCTTGAATATCAAGTTATGAAAAATGTTACATGGGATCCACATAACCCCATGTAACAAAGGTCTGAGTCACAAACCTGGGAATCAGAGGCATACACCACAAGGCTCAAAGGAAGAGAAGAGGATTCTCACCCAGAAATTGAAATGAGAATCTTGAAAGTTAACAAGATTTAAACCTTTTGGTTTATATGCCTGTGCTGAAACTCACCTCCACTCAACTCTGGATATTAAGATAATTTACCAAAAGCAAATGGGTTAAAGTCTCATATTTAAGCACTTCACAAGTAAAAGAAGTATCTTCTTTGGAAAACTTTATATTTTACTCAAATATAAACTAACAATATATAATGGGAATCTTTCTTTATGTTCAGCATAGTAAGTCACCATGCTCTCATGCCAATATATAGTCATGAAAAGATTACTCTACTGTTTATAACCAGAATCTCATTATTTTAATATCCTTCAGCATCATGATTAATGGATAACATATTGAAACTATCACAAATTTAATTTTACTTGAACCCAACATCAATATTCATGGAAGCAGCATTCAAGAAGTCAGGGTCAAACAAATGAATAGCTTTTAGCAGAACTTCCCCCAAAAGAGAAAACTACAAAGAACAAATAGACTATCTACTTTGGAGGAGTAACTCACAGAAACTTGTGGATGGCAACAGAACATTGTCATACATTGAAGACCTAATGCATAGAAGCAGAAATTTAGTGATATTGCCAGAAGATGAACCCCTCAGGTAAGAAATAAGAAGTCACTCAAAATTATTGCAAAAGAGCTGCCTTCTTAAATAAATTTGATCATAATGGCTTGAAAGAAGAAAACTTGTGGGAGTAAAGCCTGCAGGATCTTCATTTGCTGATGAAGCATTACTCAAAATGAGAAGAAACAGCTGCAAAACTCTATCAATATTTAGAAGCTGGAATGTGTAAAAAGAATCTAGGAAAATTGGAAGTCATAAGAAAGAAATGGCGTGCACATAGATGGATATCTTGGGTATTCGTGAGCTAGGTATTAGCATTTTGAATCAGAATATTGTATGAGTTACTATGTTGGGAATGATCTAATCATTGACATTGCATTCAATATCATAAAGGACGTTACAAGATCAACCTTGAAGAACAATGTTGCTTATTTTAGTACAACATCTCTTAAACTTCAAGGAAATCTAATCAATGCAAATGGTATTCAAATTTCTACAACAGCCACTAAAACTAGTGATGCAGAAATTAAAGAATTCTACCAACATCTTCTTTCTGAAATTGATCAAATATATAATCAAGACACATTGATAATTATTGGCAATTGGAATGCAAGTAATAGAAACAAAAAGAATGGGAAGATAGCTGTAAAACATGATCTTGGGCTGAGCCCCATTGGTGTAGCGGTTGTGGGAGGGACTGCAGCCCACAGGGTTGACAGTTCAAATCCAACAGCAGCTCTCCCAGGAGCAAGGCTGGACTTCATACTCCCACCAGGGGCCGTGATGCCCACAAAAACAAACAAACAAACAAACAATCAACATGGTCTTAGTAATAGAAATAAAGCTGGAAGTAGCATGATAGAATTTTATACCACCACACATTTTTATTATCAAAACCTTTTGTCAACAATATAAAAGGTAACTATACCTAAGGACTTCACCTCATGGAATACACAGAAAATCAATTTTCCTAAATCTGCAATAAAACATAACAGAGAAGCTTAATATTAGGAGCTAAAACAAAGCCAGGAGTTGGAACAGACCACCAATTGCTTAAGTGTAAGTTCAGATTGAAGTTGAAAGTTAAAACAAGTTAACAACCCCAAATAGGACATTGCATACATGTCACTGGAATCTCGAGAATATCTCAAGAAGAGATTTGCTGCATGGAATGACAATGAAGGAAGACTGAGATTCCCAGCCAGATGACGAATGAGTAAGATATACCAGAAGGACAGTGCTGAAATCCGTGCAGGATAACGTCTTAGAGGGAAATTTCACCCTGCCCAGTTACAGAAGGAACATCATAAAGATAAGTAGAAACAGATCCAGGAATGGCTGTGGGCATTTGGCTTACCATGACAGAGGCTGGCAAAGACTTAACTTCAGTCCTGTCACAGTCTTAGCCAGACCCATGCTACTTTGACCAGTCCAAGGGCTTTACTACAATATAGCCACACTGTTGCTGCCTTAGGGCAGGGTTCAAACCCCTCCAGTCCCACAATCAGGCAATCAGAGCTCAGCTCCTTATTTACTTTTGTTTCTCTCATCTCTCTTTCCCTCTACGGTGTCAGTGAACTCAGTTTTTTCCCCTCTCTTCTTTGTTCTTGCACACATCTTTGTTGGACTCCAGGCCACTACTCTTAGCTTATGGAAATTATGACCTCCTTCCACCCAACTGAGGAAGCTCTACACCAAAGCAGACATACCCACCTACTCTCCCCAGCACTACCACAGAAGGAGTATAACCTCTGAGCTGCTGCAAGCTGCCATGGGTCACATCACCACGGTGTCCTGTGAGATCATTCAGTGCGGCACCACCCTTGCTTGTCCACCAGCACCCAACCAGCATTCCTTGAGAGGACCATCCAACTTGTCCTCTAAATAGCAGAATATTGGTTGCCTAGGGAAAGATTGAAACCACAGGAGGATGAAATGGTAGCCTGACCCACAGTGCAATTAACTGCAGGCAGTTTGAAGGAGCATTCCTATGAGTCTCCCAAAGAGAGAGCTCAGTGCTCTCTCGGTCTCTGGAAATTGGAGCTGGGGTCCTATTAAACAACACAACAAAACAGTAATCAGCCTCAACAACTGCAATGAAACAAGGAGACACAAAACACAAAGTTGTAAAATGTAATGAACTGAACCTAGAAGAAGCAGACATTGATATGCCACAGAAATCAGTTTTCAGAATGCGGCTGGGAGTCATCCTGGATATGAGCGAAGCTACACAGGAAAAGGTTAAATAAGAGAGGAGATAAAGGCCACTCACCAAAGGGAAATATAAGACCTAATGGACAGGAGACGATAACAAAATCCAGTAGAAAATTTACAGGCTTCAACATACTTGAGGAGTCAGGAAATCACTTCAGTGAGCTGGAGGATAACCAAGCAGAAGAAAGGCAGTCAAATAAGATCATCAGTGAATCTGAAGAAAGCCTGAGTCCCATTTCTGATGCTATGAAGAAAAACAACATTAGAATAAGTGGACTAGCTGAAAAAGACACATCAAAGAAGTCAACAGCAAAAATAGTGATGGAATTCCTAGAGGAAAACTGCATCAGCTTAATAAATGAAAACCAGGCAAACATGCAAGAGGCTGAAAGAACATCAGCCACAAAGCCATGAAGGCATATAATAAACTATGCAACTTTGAAGAAAAGGACACAGTCCTAAGAGCAATTAGGGAAAAAACAAGCCATCATATATAAAGGTGCCCAAATAAGAATATGCTAACACCTATCAGCAGACATTATGAAGAAGAGGAAGGATTGAAGTAAGATAATCCCAATATTGAAGCAATATAACGCAAACCCAAGAATACTCTATCAAGCCACATTATCTCTCAAGACAGCTGGAGAAGAAAGATTCTTTCCAGGCAAGGAAAACTTCAAGGGATATGTTAAATAAACCCAGCCCTACAAAAGCTCCTTGTTGACCTACTATGAGAAGAAGAGCAGCCCTCACCAAGGACAATTCAGAGATCTCCATATAGAAAAACCCCACCCTGAGGGAAACAAAGAGAAAAACAAAGAGGAAAACCAAGATAGCATTGCCTCAAGGGTGTAAAGAAGGCAAGAATGAAACATATGCATGCACCCACGTGCATAACACACTGATAAATAAAGAGAAGTAGGAAAACACCCAACACAAAAGGTACAAGGGTGACATCACAGAATCCATAGATGGATGTAGTAACACTGAATATCAATGGACTGAACTCAGGCATTAAAAGGTAGAGGCTAAAAGACTATAACCCATTGATCTGCTGCTTACAGGAGACACATCTCAAGATTACAGACAAAAATAGGGTAAGAATCAAAGGCTAGAGAAAAATATGCCAAGCAAATGACAGTTTTAAAAAGGAGTTGCAATGCTAATCTCAGACAAAAATGATCTGAAGTTGCAAGCCATAACAAGAGATAAGGAATGGCACTCTCTTGTGCACCAGTAGTCATAATAAATCTATGAGCACCTGAGACCTGAGAAATTTGTCAAACACTCCGAAAGATGAAAACAGAAATAACAATGTACTAGTATGGATAGACTAGAAAAATTCATATATATATATACACACACACACACACACACACACACACACAAACACACACATACACACACGAGCAATTGAATATTGATAAAAACATCCCAACTCAGTCCAGTCCAGGGTCATAAGTCTGATATTAGCCCATATGCCCAATATAAATCTATAAGTTCTCTTCAGACTCACAAAACACAAGCAATGATGACATGCAGAACAACCACAAGCCAGTGATGTAAGTATCACAGCGCTGGCAGGAGTTTCCAGATGACTTCTCTAGGTCCAGTTTTCTGGCAGCATTAGGATAGGCTCGTATGGCATCTCCTCAGGAATGTCTCGCAGGGAGCGAACCTTGTCAGTCGAGTTTCTCCCACAGAGTGAACGGAGATAGTGTTGCCTTCCTCCAAGAAGGAATTACTCCATTTCCCTGAATTCTCAGGAAAGAAGGCCATGTCCACACAGAGGTCTCATTGGCTATCAGATTGACAGGGTAGACTCCACCCCTACACTCTTAATCCTCAAATTGATGCCAGATTAGGTAACGGCCACAAACAAGTTCAACGATTACATTTGGTGACTTTAATACATCACTCTCTGAGAAAGATGGATCACAAGAAAAGATGTTTAGCAAGGAGGTTATCGGTCTAAAAACAATGATTAGAAGACGTGACCTGATAGATATTTTCAGAGCTCTACACACAAATTCAAAAAAAGAAATCACGTTCTTTTCAAATGGATGATTAAGAAAATAAAGCAAAAAATTTAGGAGGACTAATTCTATTGCAAAAGAAATGGGTACCGGTCTAAATCAGAGATGAATTTAAGAAATATCTAGAAACCAATGAGACTGAGAATACAACATACTAAAACCTTTGGGACACAGCAAAGTGTCCGGAGCCATCCAGCCCGGACATGCTTGACCTTGCTACAGTCACTAGTCTGAACTCTGTTACTGTTTGTTGCCTGAGCTTAGTAGTCCATTATCTTTATAACTGTAAACAGCCCTGCCCTTTGAAGCTTAACTTTCAGACGTACTGACCTTCACTTGTTAACATGCTAATTACCTAGGCTTATAGATAAGGTATTTCTGCTTGTCTTGACTTGCATCTTTGTGATTGGTTGCTATAAGTTGCCCGCTTCACTCCTGTATACCCTTATTAGCATATGGACGTCTTTGAGGACTACAGCCCCTTTTGCACGTCTTATTTGGCACTCGTCTAGGATTGGCCCCCTGTTGACTTTACCTCATTAGCATGAGCTGTGACCTTTACTCCTGACCATTGGCTACATATACCCTGAGTTTTGCCCCAATAAACGAGACTTGATCAGAATCCTGTCTTGTCTCCATTTCTCGCGTCTCCTGTCCCCCCAATTTCCGCTTCTCCTTCCAGGAATTGCGAATTACGGACCTGCAGGCCGGGATACGTGGCGCCCAAACCGCGGGGCCTGGACACGGAGGAACCCAGTGAGGAAAAGTGCTCGAGGAAGCTAGCTAGCGACTTTGGAAATCCGATAACAGAGCCACTGCGGGAGCCTGCTGCAGTTTCGGCTTTAAAGTAAGTGGGTAGAGCACTCAATAATGGGGCAGGAATTAAGTTCATATGAGGAAAATGTGGTACCGGAATTAAGTTTAAATGAGGAATATATGGTACAGTTAACTGAAGTTTTAAAGATGCGAGGAGTAAAGGTAAAGAAAAAGAATTTGTTCAAGTTTTTTGACTTTATTAAAAAATTATGTCCTTGGTTCCCTTTAGAAAGGACGATTGATATTAGGAACTGGAAAAGAGTAGGGAACGCCTTGAATGATCATTACAAGATTTTTGGAGCCAAGTGGGTTCCTGTTACTGCTTTCACTTATTGGGGTTTGATAAGAGATTTAATTGATATTCAAGAGGATAACCCAAAAATTAGAACTGTAATTTCCCGAGTGGAGGAAATTTTAAAATCTAGTAGTAAGCCGCTCATGCCTTGCATCATTTGAATGCCCAGTCCCTAAGACTGATGTTTAAAATAACTAGAGAACAAGCCAGACAGATTGTTAAGCAATGTGCTTCTTGTGTGACATTTCTACCAGTCCCCCATTTGGGAATTAACCCTAAGGGACTAGTACCTAACTCAATCTGGCAAATGGATGTCACCCACTATGCAGAGTTTGGGAATCTTAAATATATTCGTGTATGCATAGACACCTATAGTGGGTTCATTCTCGCTACCCTCCAAACAGGAGAGGCTACCAAGCATGTTGTGGCCCATCTGTTGCATTGTTTTTCTGTTTTGGGAGTTCCCAAACAAATAAAGACAGACAATGGCCCTGGCTATACAGCAAAATCTTTTAAAAATTTCTGTAATCAATTACAGATAATGCACATTGCGGGAATCCCTTACAACCCTCAGGGGCAAGGTATAGTTGAAAGAGCCCATTTATCCTTGAAAACTACATTTGAAAAAATGAAAAAGGGGGAATGGTACCCCACTAAAGGTACCCCCAGAAACATTCTTAACCATACTCTTTTTATAAGAAATTTTTTTAACATTGGATGATCACGGGAAATCTGCTGCGGATCGTTTTTGGCATCCTGAATCTCAAAAGCAATTTGCCATGGTAAAATGGAGAGACCCACTGGACAATTCATGGCATGGCCCAGACCCAGTGTTCATCTGGGGAAGGGGTTCAGTCTGCATTTACTCTCAAGAGTATGATGCAGCCAGATGGCTGCCAGAACGACTGGTGAAACAAATTGATGACAAACCTTGATCCAGGGAAGAGACTTCTCGCTGAGTATGTTCTTTTCTGTTTTTACAGAAATGTATCCTGAAAAAAATGCAACAGGGATACCCCGTCCCTCTTGCATTACCTAGTCCTTTTATTAACTATTCTGAAGGTAGTTATTGTGACTTGACTTCTTCTCTTACAGTCCAACCTTTGCAGTTTATTTAATGTGACTTGTTTATTTTCCTCCTCCCTTAACAATACTTGTGAGATTATATGGAATTGGCAGGATTTGTTTCTTGTTCTAGTATTATTAATGTTGCGGGCTTCTTATGTGCCCTTAATAGTTCAGACTAGTGACTGTAGCAAGGTCAAGCATGTCCGGGCTGGATGGCTCCGGACAGCAAAGGATGTTATAAGAGAAAGTTTGATAGCAATACATACACACATGAAAAAGGAAGAGAGATTTATGATTGATATGCTGACACAAAATTTCAGCAATTAGAGCAGAGTCAACAAGACAATCCTATTAATAGCAAAAGAAAAGAAATAATAAAAACTAGGATTGAGATTCATGAGAGGGAAAATTATAAAAAAAAATTAGTGCAGGAAAATCTTGGTTCTTTGAAAGAATTGTCAGAATCTACAGAGCACTGGCAAACCTAACCAAAGGAAGGAAGAAACACATTTCAAAAGCAAGGATGAGGATTAAAAGGGGGGACATTATAACAGACCCTAATGAAATCAAAAGGATATTTACACAGTACTACAAAGGCCTGTACTTCAACAAAATCAACACCTTGGAAGACAGACAAATACTTGGTTAAAAAAATCCATCCCTAGATGATCCCAGATGTATGGAAGAATCTCAAAAGACTCATAGGAATAAAAGAAATACACTTTATCGAAGGATTATCAACCAAAAAGAAAAAAAGAATCCTCTGAACCAGATGGCTTCATAGGAGAATTCTACCAAACACTCATATTCAAAGGCATAGGACATTTATAGCAGCATAAATATGGGCATGTACATATGCAAATATACTTATATATGATAGGAACATATATATGTGTGTGTTAACTATTAAGGGAACAGAAAGACACTGGACCTCCATCCAAGGACTTCTTCAAACCAAGAATATTTTGTTCTAAAAACCCAGCATTCTGTGATACTCACCTTTCCAACACAATTAGACAAAATAGGTGAAAAAGCAAGTGTGGTGAAGAAAACTGATGCTGCCAGTTATCAACAGATATACCATCTGGAGTCTTATAGGCTTGAAGATAAATAAGCAGCCATCTAGTTGAGAAGCAACAAAGCCCACATGGTATAAGAACAACAGGCTGTGTGATCACTGGGTGTCGATGGGGATTAGGTATTAGGCATCAAAAACCCAGAACAAAAAAAACTATATCAATGTGAATGAGGGGGAGTATGGAGTGGAGACACAAAACCCATCTGTAGACAATTGGACATCCCCGTTACTGAAGGGTCACAAGAAAGGGACAAGTCAGTCAGGGTGCATTATAACTCTGATGAAACAGTTACCTTTCCTGCAGTTTTTAAGTGCCTTCTCCCCGCCACTATCATGACTCCTATCCTATGTTACATACCCAGCTAGATCAGACATGTACACTGGTAGAGGTAAGAGCTAGAAACACAGGAAATCAAGGCGGAACCCCCTCAGGATCAATAATGAGTGTAAGGATATCAAGAGGGTAAGGGGAAGATGAAGGGAGAAAAGGAAACCATCACAATGACAGAAATATGACCCCCTCCCAGACAACAAAAAAGTGGGTTAAGGGAGACATCAGTCAGTGTAAGACATAAATAATAAAATAATAAAACTAATCTATAAGTTATCAAGGTTCATCAAGGAGGGAGGGGAAAATGAGGAGCTGATACCAAGGGCTCAAGTAGAAAGAAAATGTTTTGAAAATGATGATGGAAACAAATGTACAAATCTGCTTGACACAGTGGATGTATGCATGGATTGTGATAAGAGTTGTATGAGCCCCCAAGAAAATGATAAAAATTTTAAAATACATGAAATAAGACCTTGGAGCTGTGGGATGACATCAACAAAATAATTCATGAAGAAAGCAAAAGGTCATGAAAAAGACAGTAAGGAAAAAAAAAAAGATCAGTGTGGATGTCAGAAGAGACTCTGAAATTTGCCATTTTCTAAGAAAAATAGAAGAAATGAAGAACTCTGAGCTGGATATAAAATTTCTAAAGGAATTCAAGAAGATGAAGTAAAACATTACTGTAAAATGTGAAAAAAAAATGGAAGAACACACTTGGCATATCTTAACACATTAAAAAGCAGATACTTTTTAACCCACTTATTCAAGTGTTTTGACTGTTAGTTTTGGGTTTCTATTTTTGCACTTAACCATACATGGATTTTTTTTGTACAAAACATAAGCACAAGAAAACTCGGGATCCTCCACAATGTGTTAAAATGAAAGAACTCAAGCCAAAGTCAAGCCTCGAGCTGAAATATTGAAAGATTCTATGGGAAGACTGGAAAATGATGCAGGAAGCATCAAAAGAGGATTGAAAGAATACATGAACTACTGTAACAAAAATAACCAGTCTGCAGACCACTATTTCAAGAGGAAAATATGAGCAAGAGCCAATGCCTCTGAAGAAAAATGTCCAAGCTGCCATGAAAGCCAGAAACAAGTCTACAGAAATAGATGGATTATCAGTTGAAATATTTCAAAAAGCTGATGAAACACTGTAAGCACTCAATCATATATTGCAGGAAATTTGGAAGACAGATATTTGCCCACCTGCCTTGAAGATAGTCATATTTGTACCCTTTCTAAAGAGAAGTGACTCAAAGAAATGTTTAAGTTATAGAGCACGATTAATATAACATAAAAGCAAAATTTTGCTGAAGATCATCCAACAACAGTTGTAGCAGCATTTACAGAAGCTGCCAGAGCTCATACCAGATTCAGAAGACAAAGAACAAGGGATATAATTGCTGATTTCAGAGAGATCTTGGCTAAAAGCAGAAAATACTAGAAATGTGTTTACTTGTGTTTTATTGACTATGAATATGTGCAAATCATAACAAAATATGGATAGCTTTAAGACAAATGGAGGTTACAGAAACCATGTTATACTCATGAAGAACCTGAACATGGATCAATAGATAGTTGGGCAAATAAAACAAAGAAATATTGCACGGTTTAAAAAATCAGGAAAGGTGTAAGTCAAGGTGGTATGCTCCCACCAAACTTATTCATTCTGTATGCTGAGCAAATAATAAACGAAGTTGGATTATCTGAAGAATCAGGACCGGTCGAAGGCTATTAACACCGACAGAGGACACACTTTGCTTGCTGAAAGGGAGGGGGACTGGAAGCCCTTGCTAATGAAGATGCAGAATTGCAGTGTTTGTTACAGATAGCAACTCATTATAAAGGAGACCCAAGTCTGCACAACTGGACCAATATGTAGCATCATGATAAGTGGATAAAAGGTTGAAATTATCAAGGATTTCATTTTGCTTGGATTCACAATTCATCTTCGGGGAAGCAGCAGCCAAGAAGATCCAAAAATGCATCACATTGGATAACTGCTGCACAAGACTTCTTTATACTGCTGAATAGCAAGAATAATACTTCAAGGACTAAGGTGCACCTGAAGCAAGTCACGGTATTTTCTATTGTCTCATATGCATGTGAAAGTTGCATATTGAAAGAGGAAGACAGGAGAATCAGTGCAGCCCCATGTTGTTGGCAGAGAATCTAGGAAGTATCATGGGCTACCTATTTTGGAAGAAGTATAGTCAGTGATCCTCAGAGACAAGGATGGCCAGACTTCCTCTCACTGACTTAGGATGCATTGTCAGGAGGTAATGGTCCCAGAAAAGAACATCCTGTTTGGCAAAGTAAAGAGGTGGGAAAAAGGCGGAAGGGCCTCAACAAGATGGTTTGATGCAATGACTGCAACAATGGACTCAAACATGGGAACCATTTCAGAAAAGGGCAATTTTTTGTTCTGTTGTCCATAAGATTGCTTTGAGTCAGAACAGACCCACTGGCACTGACCAGCAACAACGAACTTACTGCTTACTTTCTCTGGGCCTTTAAATGAAAGAATGAACTCCTAAAAATCTGTTTTTAATCTGTAAATTAACTATGATATGTAAACAAATTTATTAGACTCTAATAATTTAATCAGCATGTGCTCTGTAACATTTTAAAACAGTGAAAGATACATTATCTAATTCTTCTTTTTTTTCTGTTTTTGTGGGCCTCACTGCCCTCTGGTGGTAGTGGGAGCCACCCAGTGCCGCTTCTGAGAGCAGCCGCTGGATTTGAACCGCCAAGCCCACGGGCCATAATCCTGCACTCAACCACTTACGCTACCGGGCTCACATTATCTAATTATTCTTATAGAATAAGAATTATCTAATTCTTATTCTAATTGTATAGTTCTGCAGTTGAGAATAATTAACTTCTACTGCTCTGACATTAAGAGATATATTCCAGGAATATGATTCAATAAAAGATATTGTTGCTTCATAATTTGTAGCATATGCAGGGAGAAGAAATTTTAGGGAGAAACTATAATATTTGCCATTTATCTAGTTTTATCTTTTACACAAACAGATAATAAAATTGTATTTCTGGAATATATACTTTTCATAGAAAGCTAGAAGATACTTGCACACATAGACTGAAACAAATTGAAATACTCTAAATTCCACCAGTTATATGTTACCAGTAGTAACATACAATGATACATATTCAATATGTTGATAACCTGTGTTACAGTTTAATAAATCTAAGCAGCTTTTCTTATTAATCTAATTTCATCTAAATGCAAGCTCAAGGAGAGTAAGAACAAATTTTTCCCACCATTTACATACAGCATTGAGCATGCATAACAAAGATTTGTTTAAGAAAAAATTGGACTATTTTAAAAGTCATTAAATAGTTCTTATCTAAGACAAACAGTACATTTAGTGCGCTCAAAGGAAGAATCATCAGGAGAGAAATGACATGATGCTTTCTTTAGAATTCTATTGTTAGTTGTTGCTGAACCAATTCTGCTTTGTGCTGCCCACGTGCTGATGGTTGAACTGCTCCACAGGATTTACTGCACCAGGATCTTAACAAACAGACAGTGCCAGTTGCCAAGAGCCAGTTAGTATTGCTAAGTGGGTTTAAACTGCCAATATTTAACTTAACAGTGCAAATCATTGGAACTTACTAAAGACATTAAAATTTCCTTAGGTCTCTTATTGAAAATATAAGATTTCCAGAAAGATTGTGATTATTAGGGTACCCACCAACACTTCCTCACAAATTTATTTTTAAATGCTTTTGCAATTTTGGTAGATAAAATATATCATTAATTTACATGATTTTGAACCCTACCGAAGGAAATATTTGCACTGTACTCATTATCCGTAGCTACACATTTTCTAACTTGGCTCTTTAATTTTAGATGTAGGATCCTAATCTCTATATTATGTCATTGTGAACTAACCAAGCTTTCCATATTATACCCATAATAAAAAGGTAGCAAAAAGACTTGTTGAGAAATACTTTTTTTTTGAAGTTGTCGAGGAGTTTATTGTGTTTGCATTCACAATCTGTACTTATGAAAATAGCAGTTGAGACATCAAAGGATACATTAAACTGTGTGACTTTGGTGCACAAGACTTCTTCAAAGTGTTGAAAATCAAGGATATTACTTTAAGGACTAAGGTGTATCTTACCCAAGTCATGGTGCTTTCTTTTCAGGCGGGATACCTTTCACATGCATACAGTTTAGTCATTCAATTACATTAAGGAAATTTGTTTAACCATGACCACAATCAGTTTTTGAACTTTTTCTTCTTGTACTCATTATCATCAGCACCTCCATCTCCCCTCCCCTCCTCTGCCATGCTCCTAGACAATTATCAATCCAGTAAGTGTTCCTATAGGTTGACCTGTTCTTGGCTTCATAGATAGAAAATCATACAAGATACAAGCAGGAATCAAGCAAATAATCAAATGGACAAATATCACAAAGCACATCAACTATGTATGACTAGAAAAACCTAGCAAAAGCTCTTTCAAAAGGAATGGATTAAGCATCAAAAACTGAAACAACTGTAACATGGGTCTATTAAATATTTTATCCATATGCTACAATGATAAATATTAACTGTTTTGTAAAGTTATATGAAATAGATTGTGAATCATGTGATGTAAACACCAAATGAAAATACCTCTCTCTCTCTCTCTCTCTCTTTCTTAACCTCTTTCTCTTTTCTAAAGGACAGGTAAAAACTTTTATCAATTTGGCCAAGAACAATGCTGCAGTCATGTGAATTCTCTGTACGTGGGGCTACACACTGTTCTAATCTTGACTGATTTATGTTAAGATATAGAAAGTCAACTTCTGGCATTTATTGCTTTTTAGCCTAAGTGTTTCTTTAATATGCAGTCTTTGAGGATGGCATCTTTATCATTTAACTTCTTGGATGAGTTTGCTTCTCGTGTATGCTTTGTATAATGTGGCCCATTCTGTATATTCCCTTTGAAGTGTGCATTATCTCTGAGCTGATCTGTTTATTCTCCTCAGAACAAATGTATCTTAAGCTCCTTTTATGAGGTCACCTTTTTGTTAGGATATTGATTTCATTGTGATATTCAGACATTCAAGGAAAAAAAAACTTTAAGTATAAGCAAACACAACCACAGTCGAGCATTGCTTAAATCTAGTATTTTACATATCTGTTTCTATGTACTAATTAATTTTCTGGTATCATCGTATTATTTAAAAGTTCACTTCATATTGGCAGAAGTACAATTCGATTGCTTCCTTTTCCAGCTCTTGGTTTTGATCTTGAATGCTGCTTAGTGTCTGACAGGAGAGATGAGGCTACTCCGAGGTGCCGTCTTACGCCTTACAGCTTCAGGGTCCAATTTACTCATTATGTGCATTTTACACTAATTATATTTTCCTGTATTATAGGATAAATGTAGGTAAATATGTACCTTACTTCATTATTTTATAGACTACTATTGCTCAAAGACCCAGGCCTTAATAAGTATTCAATATTTAAATGATAACTAAAATATCTCTTAAAAAATAAGTTAAGAAAGGGGCTCTTAGCCGTAGTCTCCACACTTTGACGTATTATCTGTGAAGCTGAACTATCAGTCATTATTTTGCCCTCACCAATGGCGATCTTAGTAGGGACAGATACTTCTCTACAAAGATGATTTCCATCTAAGATCTTCATTGAAGCCATACATGTGAAATCAGGAATTTGTTTATAAACTTTGTATTTGTAATTCTAGCTTGACTGGGTAACAAAAAACTAGGTAGAGATAAGCTTATCTTGATACTTTGAAAAACTCTATCACAATCCAATGATACTGATTATATTCAATTATGAAGTTTCCGTGTTTTGTTTTAAGAGCATAAATCATTGACTTGTAAGGTAATAAGGAAAAAATGGCTTATAATAAAAAAGAAATTTTGTGGAACTAGGAGGAAAAAATGGTGAGAACTCTTATACCCATAAATATATGGCCTAGAATATATTGTCCATTGGGGTGACGATTATTATACTAGTTTGCAGAATCAACAAAGGCTAAAGACATAGTATTTTTATTGCTCAACACCCCCCAGGCTGGGCCCCTCCCCCCCAACTCACTGCCCTTGAGTTGATACTGAAGCATAAAGAGAGTTCCTTTGGACAAGGCAGAACTCCCCCTAGGAGTTTCCAAGACTGTAACTCCACTGAAGTAAAAAATCCTGTATTTCTCCAGTGGAGCTGCTCATGGTTTTGAACTGTGGACCTTGTGCTTGGTCGCCCAACACCTAATCACTACTCCACCATTGCAAAGATAAAGAACTATCGTGGTGGCCTGGAGAGTATGAGATTTCTTTATACTGTTGTTATTTTTATACTTAAAAAGAAAAACCCTATATTCATTTAATTTTATGTAAGATTTATATAAAAATTCCCTCTCGCTTCATTGATGACCTCCAAGCTTCAATGTGTTGTACAACTTAGGGCCATAAACTGTTCACTATTAGTTTAGATAGTAATCTAATGAATTCAACAGATTTTCTGAGGTAATTTCCCAGTGACTCTTTTATATTTGTGAAAGTGGCGGTGGTAAAAAATGTGATAAACCATTACTCTTCATACATTATAGGGCAGTGAGAAATTGGAGAATGTACCACTTACTATCCTTTCAATGCCATAAATGTTAACATCTTCATTTGTGTTGCAATATATCTGTCTTATTCCTTCATTATTCTTTCTTTGAAGACAGAAACTGTGGTTCTGGATCTTTGCTTCTTTTGCACCAGTAAGTAAAAATTTTTGTCATATAAAAGATCTAAAATTTGGGAGAATCAAATGATGTCAGAAGAGCGACTTTGTAATTTCAATCTATGTCAATTCACCACGAGATCTCATCATGCTCAAAATCAGTTTCTTTATCTGTAAACGGAAGGAATTGAGTTCGTTGATCTTCAAGATTTCTTCCAACTCTGAACTGCTATGAAAGGTACTGTAGTAATAACCAAGTATGATTTATTTCCATTAACATAGCACCACTAGGTTTCTATAAAACATGTTTACATCTTAATATATAGGAATTTCATCTGCTACTAATCATCCACAAGCCACAAGAAGATTTAGAATCCACATGTTTCTTTCAGATTTCTTTTTTGCGAGCAAACATACTCAATTGTCTATCTTTAATACGTCTTGATAATTGCCCATATTCTGTACCAATTCTGAGTCAGGGATACTGAGTGTGTGTTCAGTCCCTCCAGAGGGATGCAGCATTTCATGTCAGGTTTCTTTTGGATCACAACACCAGCATTTCTGCCTTGTTCTCGCAGAGGGAGAGACTTGTCTGGTCATGTACGCAAAAGATTTGAAGGCAAGAGTTTAGGGTTGTTACTCTGGTTTTTAACCATGGTCTTCTAACCTGCTCTGAAGCACGTAATTCAGCTCGGCTTTCTTTTCCACTTTTGCTAACAAGGGGTGGAAAAAGGAGGGTAAAAGCAGCAGCTTCTAAGGTGTATAAGGTAATGAAATGTTCGTAAGGTTTCTTCCTTGAAGTTTCCGAAATACTATGCTTCCTGTTATTTGAACACTATATATTTTCTTTAGCTCAACATTTTGGGAAAAAAAGACACACATACCCCCGCCCACGCAGATGGTTTGCTGAGCTGAACTTTGGCACAGAGGGTGTGATTGTAAAATCATAATAAAGCAAGCAGCCAACGAAAACCACTTAACTAGGCCCACCTATACAGTATGGCCAAGTAAAGGATAAGCCTCACTAAAATATTTCACCTGGCATGTGTTCAAGTTTTGAGGTTGAATGAGTCTACTTTTGTTTCTCACTGAACTCCAAAGAAAGGAGATTTGGTGGGGAGAGGAAGGCAGAGAAGGAAGGAATGAGTTAAGCTCTCAGCAACGTCAGCTCTTTATCCTTGCTTCTTTTCAAACAAGCACACCACATTGAAGAGCATGTGGAAAATTGGCATTTCCAGTGAATAAAAATTAACTGGCAAACAACAAAAGGGAAAATGGAGGAATGCTGCTGGATGCTGTTTGGCTTGTCTTGTCCTGTCAGAGAAAGAACACGTGTGAATCAAATGGCCTACGATGAATTTTACCTACATCTCTGGCTCCTGTTCAGATGTTTTAGATTTCTTGGTCAACTTTGTTTACTTAGAAAAGTCTTTAAAGATGTATTCTTTTATCAGTTAGAGATTAAAAAGGAGAAGACTGTAAGTGTAGTATGTGAAAAATGGTTCGAATGTTCCACTTGGAAAAATTTGCTTTCTTTTGTTTTCTTTTGGGGAAACCCTAAAACAAGGATATGGTAAAAATTATAAAACCCATGAGGTATCTAGAAAATTTTGATCATTTGAGACAGAGACTCTGATGTTTCCAGAGGAAAGTTTTCTGTTAGAAAACATACAAATGGAGGAAGGTAAAAGGAAAGAGAGGAATGATCCAGAAAGTAAAGCTACGGAGGTTAGGTAAATATATTAATTCATCAAAAAAGAGGTATTGGCTTATGTACATATATTTATATAGCAATTCATTGAGGAAGGGCCTCATCTCTGCTGAAGCCTTCTCTCAATACAAGAACACTTTGGTCTAACAACCTGCTCACCCTTCCGGCACCATTGCTGAAGAAAAAAATAGGTCCACAAGCAAATGTGATGAAGGAAGCTGATGGTGCCCAGCTTTCAAAAGATAAAGCATTCGAGGGCTTAAGGACTTGAAGTTAAACAAGTGGCCATCTAGAAGAGAAGAAACAAGCCCACAAGGAAGAAACACACTCACCTCTGTGATCATGAGGCTCTGATGAGATCAGGTACAGGCACTGAAGACTCAAACCAAACAATCAAACAACCAATCAACCAAACAGGGAAGCATAACATTGAGCAGGAGGAAGGTCAGAACAGAGACGCCCAATGTAGACAATGGGATATCCCCTCACTGAAGGGCCACAGGATGAAATGAGTCAACCAGGGTAAAGTAGAGCACCAATGAAACACAATATTCCTCTGGTTCCTTGAGGCTTGCTCACCCCAATATCATGTTCCCCAATCCTGCTGTTCATTGCAGGCTAGGCCGGAGCAGGTACACAGGTACAGGTAAGAGCTCAGGACACTCTGGAGTCCAGATCAGATAAACCTCTCGGGAACAGAAATGGGAGTAATAATATCAGGAGGTAAGGAGAAGATATAGGAGGGGAAGGAGGAAATCATAGAGAAGGAGACAGTTGTCAGTGTAAGAATGAAAATAATAACAATATATAATTTCCCAAAGGGTCATGAGGGTGGAAGACAGGTGGGTCACCCCAGAGGGGTCAGAGAGTAAAAGGAAGAGCTGATACCAAGGGCTTAAATAGAAAGTCCTGTGTTTTTTGGACCATAAGATGCACCTGACCATAAGATGCACCCAGATTTTAGAGCAGGAAAACAAGGAAAAAATATTGTGAACCAAATAATACCAGTATACTAAAATATTAACTAAAATAAAGCAAAACATGGTAATATTTCACAGTGTAAACTCAACAGTTGTGTTATGAACCATCATCACTTTCCCTAACAACTGAGGGAAGGTGTGTACTGTGCCGACCGTGGGACCTGACTGACATTGGGACTCCAGGAGGCAGGACTTCCCCCCGCCCCCAAACCCAAACACATGACAAGCCACAGCGCTGCAAACCGCAGCAGACAGTACGCAGGTGCATGGGATCATAAACAAATATTTTGGGGTACCACACCTTCTGACCATAAGATGTACCCTCATTTTTGGCACCCTTATTTCCCCCCCCCCCACTTTTTTGGGAAAAAAGTGCATCTATGGTCTGACAAATACCATAAATTTGTAGAAAAATTATGGCAACGTATGTAAAAATATGTTTGATACAATTGATGTATGGCTTGCTATAACAGCTGTAAGAGCCACCAATAAAATGATCTTAAAATGATCTTAAAATACACATCTACACAAAAATTTTCAAT
This sequence comes from Nesogale talazaci, assembly GCA_004026705.1. Classification (NCBI taxonomy): domain Eukaryota; kingdom Metazoa; phylum Chordata; class Mammalia; order Afrosoricida; family Tenrecidae; genus Nesogale; species Nesogale talazaci. The sequence continues at coordinate 42,882 of PVJH01001657.1, read as the reverse complement.
ACAATAATGAAAACTAGTTGTATTCATACATAATGTATGGAATACTATGTGAAATAAACTCTATTTCATATATTACATTTAAAAGTTTTTGTGTGTGTCTGTGCTGTGAAGTATCAGCTGATAGACCTGTGTTTGGTTTTAGTACAAAGGAAACCTCATGGCTGGACTGCTTTTTAGTCGATTCTGCTGGAATGGAAAATCACCTGACATACAAAAATTATATAATTCAAAAATATTACTCTTTGAAAACAGAACGGATATATTTTCTTATGCTCTCTCATGACCTGTGATTGAAGTAATTTATTAAAGGTGGGTATCTGGTGAAGGGACCTATGTTAAATGTCAGAGATGAACTTTTATGAAACAATTCACAGGCTTCTATTTTTGTGACAAGAAAGTCAAACAATTCATCACATGTGGAATGTAACTTACAACCAGGACAATGTCAATGATGCAAGGGTCATAGAGTATATCAGTTCTCTCAGACCAAATCATTTAATTACAGTGACTTGTGGTGTACTCCACATAGTATTTAACTTACCATATTACTAGATATTAACTTGATGAAGAAACACACACACATATATAATTTCTAGTTGTTTACCCAGTAGTTTCCAAATATTAGAGACCCCACAAACAACATAATGGTTCAAGCCATTATGACCTCTGAGGTTTTCATGGCCTTTGTTCTGAGACTGCCCTATTCTGGAAATTCTGCTGAAATTGGTTCAGTTTTCACACTACTCAAAAGCCTCTGCTGACTCGCACAGGGTGACTCTGTATGGGGCAGATTGCTCAGAATCAAACCCAGGTCTCCTGTAGAAGATAAGAATGGTATACATTAAAAAAAAAAAAGAATTCTACCACAGAACTATCACAAACTTCATGGGAAAATGGACCATGAAAATTTAAATAATAAAGAACTTAATTACTAAAATAATACTGCCCAGTAAAGCCAGTCTTCATAATTTTATACCAGGCAATAGTTATCTCTATGGTGGGAACTTTCAGGATCATAAACTTGTAGAGTTGCAAAGAATTTATACCACTTGACTCAATTTTATAAAAAAGGAAAATATGCTGGATAATATTAAGTGCCTACACAGCAAATTGTAAGCAAAGTTTGGGGAAAATTGTTTTCTGAACTGTCAAGCCCTGTAAATATTATACTATAGTTCATTAATGTAGCTTCTGGTGTGATAAGCATGTATACTATCCACATAATTGCCACTGGCATGCAGAATTTTAAAAAGGGAAATATTTAAATATAAGTTAGGGGAACAGTGCACATCTCAAATGAAGCTCCCTTAGTAAATAAGGACAGTGTTCCAGAAACATGATACTTATCAATATTCTGCTCTCTTTTGTACAGAATAATAAGTTCCAATTCTTTGTGTTGGACGGCATTTCTAAATCTAGTAAATTAATCATTTAGATTTACTGTTCACTATTTTTTGAAGATCCTACAGAACTAAAAGGTGAAACATCTTTTCCCAATAATTGTTTTAAATTCTGTTTTGGCGTGTGTGTGTGCATACCTAAATATTATGTTAAGATATTTTAAAATAGTGGGCCCTTATAAAGATAGAAAACTTTCAAAATATTCATTAAAGAAAGCACTTAAAAAGTATTTGTTCTTTTCTTAGAGTCACTATATGGTTATATTCTTTCATTTTAATTGCTAGAAATAAGATGACATCATTTAGAGCAGGGCATAGTTTTTTAGAATGTCTGGTTCATAATTTTGAAAGATTTACAATTGTTGATTGCAGCAGGTGATTAAGAGGTGTTCAGAAAATATTTTTTACTGGTTTCCAAATCATTCATCACCTGATTAAGTGAAGTGTAGTTAGTTAGCTTCACAAACCAACTTCTCCTGCCAAATTAAAGTTGGCATTCTGATAGCTCATTGAGTCTTCTTTACCAAGTATTTTGTTCATATTTAAAACTTTGCAAAACCAAGACAATCATTGAATAAAGAAAACTATTTGCCCATGAAAATGAATCTTTAAGTTTGCTTCCCTAACAATAGAATTTTAATTTGAAAACTGATGTTTCTCTGATGAAAGCCCATGAGACTGTCAACATTCTTTGCAAGTTCCATAATCAAAAATCAAAATCAGAGACAAAATTTAAAGGCAGCATATCTTCTTGGTTTTTCTCATTCAGTGTCCCATTTATATGCAGGTGAGTTGATTTAAAATACCTTAGCTTGGGTCAGGTGTATCTTAGCCCTCATAATAGCATGCTTGTTTTTCAAGAGCTTAAAGAGGTTTGGTGCAGCAGATTTACTCAACACAATGTGACCTTTGCTCTTCTGACTGCTGCTTTCAGGAGCACTGATGATGGATCCAAGCAGGTGAAGTTCATGACAAATTCGACCTTTTCTCTATTTGTCATGAAGCTACCTGTTGATCCAGTTGTGAAAGTTTTTGTTTTCTTTCTCATGAGCCATAGTCCATTCTGAGGCTGCAATCCTTGATCTTTATTACTAAGTGCTTTGAGTCCTGCTTACTTTCAGCAAGCAAGGTTGTGTCATTTGTATATCAAAAGTTTTTATTAAGCTTTTCTCCAATCTTAACTCTACATTTTTTGCATATTCTTTATATACTTGAGTATAAGTTAACCAGAATATCAGCCAAAGTACCTAATTTTATCACAATAACTGCATGAAAATGTGCCAAATTGTCTGACCTCATCACACGGGGTGAGGCCCTAATAGCATGCAGCAGGGGGAGCAGACCGATGACACCCCCAAGGAATACCAAAAATAGACTCTGGAAACAGAGTCTAATGGTACTCCATTAGAGTGGAAAACACTCAAAAAGGCAACAAACAGACCTTGAACTATTTAAAGACTTTTCCATTTTTGTCAGTGGCTTTCTTTTTGTTATTGTTGTGTGTGTGTTTTCCTGTTGTTATTGTTTTGTTGGTCTTGACATCATTTGTTTTTATTTGTCTTGCCTGGTTTTTCATGTCTATGAGATAAGATAGGCAGATAAATAATTCAGAGATGAAAAGAATAGGACCAATAGTTCCATGGGGAGAGGGGTTGATACAGAAGCAGGGAACGTGGGAGAAAGGAAGGGGAGGGGGACCAACCCAGGGACCAGGGAACAACAAGTGAACTAAAATCAATGGAAGAAAGGTCTTGGAATGGCTAGTAGGGCTCCATCAAGGGCAATGTAGCAGCGAGGAATTACTAAACCATAAAGAAGGCTGAACATGATGGTGGGATAGGAAGGAAGAAAAAAGGAAATAGAGGAAAAATCCAGGAGGCAAAGGACATTTATAGAAATTTAAATATAGGCATGTAAATATTCAAATATATAATGAGATGGGAATAGAACTATGTAGTCATCTGTATATGTTAAGAATTAGGTTGCAGATGGACATTGGGCCCAACTCAAGTACTCCCATAACATAAGAACACTTTGTTCTAATAATCTGGCATTCTGTGATGCTCACCTTCCTGACACGATCGCTGAAGACAAAATGAGTACATAAGCAAATGTGGTGAAGAAAGCTTATGGTACCTGGCTATCAAAAGATATTGCATCTGGGGTCTTAAATACTTGAAGATAAACAAGCAGCTAGCTGAGAAGGAAGAAAGTCTACATGGAAGAAGCACACCAGACTGTGTGATCAGTAAGTGTCAACAGGATCAGGTATCAGGCTGCTAAGACTCAGAATAAAATCATATATAAAGTCAATGCCTGGGGGGCATGGAGTAGAGACAAAATGCCCAACTGTAGACAATTGGGCGTCCTCTCACAGAGGGGTCATAGGGAAGAGATGACCCAGTCAGGATGCAGTATAGCACTGATGAAACACACAACTTTCCTCTTGTTATTGCTGCTTCCTTGCCCCCACTGCCATGACCTCCATTCTGCCTTACAAATAGGACTATATCAGCACATGCACACTGCTACAGAAAAAAGACCATGACATAGGGAATCGAGGGTAGATAAACTCCTGAGGGCTTAAGAGTAGAGATAGCAGGAGGATTAGGGGCAGGTGGGGAGAGAAAGAGGGAACTAATCAAAAGGATCAGTCAAGAACCCCTTCCCAAGGAGATGAATAATGGAAAAATGGGTAAGGGGCAATGGAAGACAATTTAAAATATTCAAAAATATTCTATAACTTATCAAGGCTTTGTGAGAGAGTGTGGGGGAGGGGAAAGAAATGAGGAGTGAATATCAGGGGTTCAAGTGGGGGGGAGAGAATGCATTGAAAATGATGATGTGCAAATGTGCTTGACACACTGGAGGACTGTATGGATTGTGTTAAGAGATCTAAGAGTCCCCAATAAAAATATTTTAAAAAATAAAATAAAATAAATGTGCGGTGAAACCTGACTTATGCATAAGGATATACCGAAATCCAGCTTCTCTAGTCATTTGCTCAGCATACAGATTGAAGAAGTAAGATGTGAGGACTCAATTCTGATACACACCTTTCATGATTGTAAAGCACACAATAGTTCCTAGTTTTGTTCACAAAGCAGTCTACTCAAGTCGAAATTCTGTATGAGCACAACGAAATGCTCTGGGCTTCCGATTCTTCTCAGGACTATTTAGTGTTTTATGATCCACAAAAATTCTTTTTCATAACCAATAGAACACAAATAAATATCTTTCTAGTATCCTCTGCATTAAGCCAAGATCTATCTGACACCAGCAATGACATTCTCTTTTCCATGACTTCTGAGTGCAGCCTAGCAACCCCCTGTCACTGTATCTCTGCAGATCATTTTAGATGATCTTTAACAGAATTTTTTTCACAGTTGCCAGTAGAAAATTTTACTTTTAAAAAAACAACTTATCATCCTAAGGCATGATTTATTTTAAGCATGACCTAATTTCTTCCCAAGGGTCCAGGATAATTTTCAAAACTTGATGGAATTTCCTAGAGTTTACCAAGGTAGGATTATTGGTTCTCATTTTGAAGCAAGATTAATGGCATAATTAAGTGAATGATTGTGTCAAAGTGGTACTACAAGTTGCCAAAGTGATCAGTTATCAGGAGTAAGGAACTAAAAATCCTAACATTGCGTGTTCACCTCCCTGATATGATTGCTGACAGCAAATGGGTGCATAAACAAATGTGGTAAAGAAAGCTGATGGTGCCTGGGTAACAAAAGACATAGTGCCTTTGACAGAATTTTACATGCATGCGATATCAATGATATTGTTCTCCCCCCTTTTTTTATTCAGATGCTCCTGATATTGTTCTATAATTTGAGCATTCTGTTGTGTTACTTTTATTTTGAATGGGTAAACATATGGATCTTTTCCAGTCAGTTAGCCAAGTAACTGCCTTCTAAATTTCTGACATGTACAAGTGAGGTCTTCCAGTGCTTCATCTGCTTGCTGAAACTTGTCGACAGGAATTTCATCAATTCCTGGAGCATTGTGTTTAACTCATACTTTCAGTGGAGCTTGGACATTTTTCTTCAGTATTGTTTCTTGATCACATGCTACTTCTTGAGAGGATTGAATGATGACTGGTCATTTCAATACAATGAATCTGTGTATTCGTTCCATCTTTTTTTGATATATTTTGCATCATTCAATATTTTGTCCAGAGAATCTTTCACTAGTTTGCTTTGCAGCTTCAATACTCTAATTATTGAGTATTTCAGTTTAAGATATATTGAATGTATATATTTTTACAATAATACCTATTTCATGTAATTTTTTGGAAGATTAACACACATGTCATATCTTACGTGATATGAGAGTAAGTTAAAAATATCACAATCATAGAAAGTTTTATTAAATAATAATATAAAATGTGAAACTATAACTTCTTGGCTGACATATCCTCTATCTCAGTCTATACACTTCTGAAGGAGATGTTTTCTGGCTTACTAACCTCCCCCTGAATAATACGAGGCAGTTCCGTCATCCTTATAGGATTCAAATCATATTCTTTTTAATTGTTCTTAAGGTTTGGGAGACAAAAAGAAGTTTGAAGTGGCCAGATTGAGGCTATAGGATTAGATAGGCAAAGGTTTTTCAATTTCTTATAGGACAATCTGTAGGGTCCTTGAAGAATGAACATGTGTATTTTTGTGATGGAAAATAAAAACCTTGCTGCAACTTCCCTGGCCAATTTCTTTCATGGACGGCATAGTTTTTAGTTTTTTACAATGCTTTAATTGTAAAGCTTCTGTGGTCATCCTGTGTCTATAAGAAACCCTGTTAAGATTACTCCTTTGGAAACCAGAAATCAATTGCCTAAGACTTCTAAGCTGGTCTCTTTGCCTTAGTTTTTTTTTTTTACATTTTTTCTTCTACTTTCTCAGAGACTTTATTATGTAAAATTATTGCACTTATGAAAAAGTAAAACAATAATAAAATACCAAGTTCAATGTGAAACACAGTTTGATGAATTTCGAGCTCAGGATTTCAAAATGTTTTGAGTGTCCCTTCAGAAGAAGTCCAAGTCAAAAACCACATGTAGGCACGGACTGTAAAATGCAAGGATATAGCCACAATTAGTCTCTCCATTGAAATTGTCCTATGAGAAAGAACTTGATTTGCATAATGATACTAATTTGGGCCACATCAAGTACATGAGTATTATCAAATTAAGTTTACTTTTGTGGAGATAATATTGCATTACTTCCTTCAAATTACACAGTACAAAAAATCTACCTGAATTAACACTGTGGTAAGGTAATTATAATTACCTACTGTATGTGAACTCAATTGGAAGCAGTTGTAGAATAATAATGTCTAAAAACCAACATCTAAGGCAGTCCTATAAATACAAAAAAAATAGTTTAAGCACTACAATGATGGATACAAACACTAACTTTTAGTAGCTGATTCTACTATTTATATAAAACCCATTTTTATTCAATCTACAAAAAGAGATAAGCAGTTGCATTACAGTGCCTTAAACTGATCCCATGATGAAGGCGATTATTTTATACTTCCTAGCCCAGCCAAGCCTGTTCTCTTTGCAGACCATGCACATCGGGAATGCTGCGCCAGCCCTGCATCTCAGAAGATCTGAACTTTTCAGCCGTGTGGGCTTCAACAGAAAGTCTATGGGCTTGAGAAGAGAAAACCATTCAAGGGTATGTACGAAAGCATAGTCACACCAAGGTACACATTTCTGATACAAAACAGGTTAGTGGAGCCCCCAACAGCAATAACTGGTCAGCGGTGCTACTCACTCACTGGCCTACAAACACAGGCACAAGGCAGGTTTCCATTTTACTGCCCTGTGTCTGTGCATGTGTGGGGGGGTTGGGGGGGGTGGTGCTCAGGATGTCCAAGGGAACCCTCCGGGAGTCCGAGCCCTAAGAAGCTTTGGCAAACACCTTGATCCGAATAAACATAAAAAACTCTCTGGATGCCCCAGTCCCCAAGGATGAGGCTGAAGAAGAAAAGTAGGTTGTGTGCTTCTCCCACCAATGCTATGGGCTCAGGGCTGCCAATATTTAGATGAAATCCAGAGTGTCTCATGTACCTATGCATTATATTATTGACTGTCATTTTTTACTGGAAGCAAATATTTTTTAATTTTTCATTTGACAATCCTTAGTGTCCTTAAAGAATGTGCAGGTATATTTTTGTTATGGAAAAGAACTATCACATTTTTATGGCATCGGATAAATTTCTTGGAAGCATGGTTAAATCTAGCACTCCTTGGAATTATTTGGTCTACCTAACCCTGACTCACCCATCCACGGAGGAGATCCCAATGGCCACATGCACTTACTGCTGGACTGCATGCAAACTCCCCACTGGAAGGTTACCCTGCTGTCACATATCTTGAATTTAATTCGCATAGCCAATCTTCCCAGAAGCAACTGTTTGGATTGGGCATTTTTTAGGATGATAAGACAAGAGTATTACTGAGACAACTTGCCTACAGTCGCCCACTGATTTCAGAGCTATATTAAATATGTTTTGTTTGGAATAAACCTATGCATGTATGAACAGAAACTTCAGTCTTTTTACTTTTTTATTTACTCTGATATATATGAAAACATACCTACCCCTAAGTGCTATTTTTTAATATTAAATTAATTGGAATGCTTTTCTTTGGCCCATCACAGACTTTTTTGCATTAATCTTATCTTAGTGTTCTATTGCTACACATCAAATTGCCCCAAATCCTCATGGCACAATGCTCATTTATTATTTTTCACAATTCCTGTAATTCAGTAATACAAGAAAGAGTTCACCAAGCATTTCTGGTTCAGTCTTTCATGAAGTTGCAGGTAGATATCTACTTGAATGATAATCATTTTAAGATTTTACTTGAACTAGAGGATCCACTTAGAGTGACTCAAATACATGACTAGTGAGATGGGATTGGAACTGAAGTGAGGGCTCAGTTCTTTCCAAAATTCTCCCAACAGAACATTAATCTTCCCTGCATATTCCAGAGTATCTTATTATGCCACTGAAGAACTTGTACATGGATTGAGAGGCAGTTGTGTAAGCAGAACAAGGGAATATTACATGGTTTAAAATCAGGAAAGGGATGCAGCAAGGTTGAATCATCTCACTATAATTGTTCAATGGATACGCTGAACATATAAACAGAGAAACTGGATTATATGAAGGAAAATATGGCAAATGGTTTAGAATAAGACCTATTACTAAAAATCTGCAATATGAAGATGACACAACCTTACTTGCTAAACGTCAGGAAGACTTGAAACACTTGCTAATGAAAATCAAGGACTATAGCCTTTAGTATGGATTACAGTTCAATGTAAAGAAGATCCAAATCTTCACAACTGGACCAATAAGTAACATCATGATAAATGGATAAATGTTGAAATTGTTAAGAATTTTGTGTTAACACCCAACATCAATTCCTGTTTAAGACACTCAAGAAGATAGGAATTGAAGGAAAATTCAAGACAAAACCAGCTACATGTGAAAAACTCAACAGGCAAAGGGGTAGTCAATGGAGAAAAGATGGACACAATCCCACTGAAAAAGGGGACCAGACATGGATGCCCCCGTCCTCCTTCTTATTTAATATTGTACTAGAGGTTTTAGCTAACAGCATAAGGCAAAGAAAATACATCAAAGACATTCACATGGGAAAGGAAGAGGTGAAGCTATCATTATTTGCAGATGATATGATTTTATATATGGAAAATTCCTAAAGCTCCTCCAAGGGAGTACTGGAAGCAAGAGAGGAAGATGGCAGAGTGGCAGGATAAAAGATCAACAAGCAAAAGTCAAATGGACTTCTATAATGGACACCATATAAGACCATAGAAGAGAAACTCAAAAAGGCAGTACCCTTAACAATAGTCAAGCACAAATGGAAATATCTAGGGATATACCTGACTAAAAACAAAAATATTTATATGAGGAAAACTACAGAACACTATTACCAGAAACCAAGAGTATCTGAACAAATGAAAGACTATCCCATGTTCATGGATTAGAAGACTCACTAAAGATGTCAGTTCTGCTCAAGGCACTATATAAGTTTAATGCAATTCTGATATAATGATTCTCATCTTTTTTTAAAGAAATGAAAAAACTGATTACCAACTTCATATGGAGAGGGTAGAACTCCTCAAGAAGGACACAGTGAGAGGACTTGCTTTACTCGACTTTAAAACAGCATGGTACTAGTATAATGACAGACTCTCAACCCAATGGAAAAGAACTGAAAACCTAGAAATAAAAATCATAGGCATACAGACAAGTGAACTTTGATAGGACCACCCAAATATCAAATAGAAGCAGATGCCCTCTTCAACAAGTGGTGCTGGAAAAAAATCGGATATCCACCTGCAGAAAAATGAAATCAGACCCTTACTTCACTCCAAGCACAAGAATAAACTCAAGGTAAAGCCCCAAATTATTAGGGCTATCAATGAGGGAATTGGGACAAACCTGTGAACTTTGGCACAGGGAATCCATAGAATATAAGAAATAGGGAAGGGCACAAATGCAGACGAGTCACAGATTGACAAGTGGCATATATTGAAGGGAAAACATCTGTGTACATCAAAAGAATTTGCCAAGAGGGTAATAAGAGAGCCCACACAATGGGAAAATATCATTAGCAAAGACACACAAAAGGTCTTATTCCTAAAATCTGCAATAATCTGCTAGCTTCCAAAAAGACTAATTGTCCACTGAGAAGATGGCAAAGGACCTCAACAGAAGTTCCAGAAGAGCATAAATTCAAATGGCCAATGATCATATGAGAACATGTTCCCAATCATTAGTCATAAGAGAAATACAAATTAAAACAATGAGATACCACCTAACATCCTCAAAGATAGCCAATTCAAAAAAGCAAAAAGCAAAAAGTGTGGGGTTGTGGTGAGATAGGAACTCTTCTTTTCAGTTGGTGGACTTGTAGGTATGTATAGCCACTTTGGAACTCAATTTGGTGATATTTAAAATAGATGGAGCTACCAAAGTACTCAGCAATCCTCCTATTGGACATATACCCAGAAAAGGCAAGAAACAAACCATGAACAGACATCTGTGCTCTAATGTTCATCGCAGCACAGTTCACAATTTCAAGAAGTTAGAAACAACCCATATTTCTATCAACAGATGAATGGATTAAAAATATACATACACTGGAGTACTATGCAGCCACAAAATGCAGTGATGAATGCATGAAGCACATCACTGTATGGGAAGAACTGGAGGAAATTATGCTAAGCAAAGAAAGTCAAGCACAAAAGGACAAGTACAACCTGAATCTGATGAAGTAAACTTTAAACAAGGGGCATAGGGGAAAAGCTATGGTATGCAAACATTCCTGGGGTGTGGTCCAGGAAGTATGGCAGGGATCAGACCAAATCCAGTGGTACACATGGTAGCTAACTAAGAAGGAGAGGGAAAAAGTGATATGGGTAGTGGGGGGTCGGGGGGGAGGGCGACAGGGCACTAACTCACACAAAGGGAGGGTTTTGTTTATATCTCCACAGGGAAAAAGGGACCAATCTTCACCCAGGTGCTCCAAGATGTGAATGCAACAAACTGCCATGAAGGAGGCAAGCAATGGTGAGGTCTGAGGGGCCAGCCCCATTCACAACTAGGTGAACAGCTCCCTCTCACCCAGATGAAGTTACTTCAGAGGACAGCACTGTTTGGGGCCAGATCATTGCACCCCATCATATTGTACCAGAAAACACTCTTAAAGGTCAGCAAGTTGACCTAGAACTATTTACAGACTTTTCTTTTTTTGCCACTGCTTTGTTTTTCTTCTATTGCTTTGTTTTGCTGTCTTATTTTTTGTGCATATTATTATCTCTGTTTGTCTATCTAGATGAGATGGACGGGATAAACAATCTGTAGAAGAAAACAGTCGGACCAACATTTCCAGGGGGCTCTTGGGAGGGGGAGTTGGAGAAAAGAAGTAGGTGTTAACAAACCAGGGACAAGGGAACAACAAGTGATTCAAAATAGATGGCAAAGAAGGTGTAGCAAACCTGGTCAGGGTTGATCAAGGGCAGTGTAACCAAGAGGAATTACTGAAACCCAAATGAAGGCAGAGCATGATAGTGGGACAAGAGGAAAGTAAAAGGAAATAGAGGACAGAACTAGGAGGTAAAAGGCATATATAAAGATATAACTACAGGCATGTACACATGTAAATATAATTGTTTAGTATAAAGGTAGTTGTTGCACTTTGGACCTCCACTCAAGAACTCCCTCAATGCAAGAACACATTATTCTATTAAACTGGCATTCCATGATTCTCACCTTTCCAAGATGATTGTGAAGATTAAATGGGTGCATAATCAAATGTGGTGAAGAAAGCTGATGGTGCTCAGCTATCAAAAGATATAGTGTCTGTGGTCTTAAAGGCTTGAAGATAAACAAGTGGCCCTCTAGGTGAAAAGCAATAAAGCCCACATGAAAGAAGCACACCGGCTTGTGTGATCATGAGGTGTCAATGGGATCAAGTATCAGACATAAAAAAAATCATATCATTGTGAATGAGAGGGATTGCAGAGTGGAGACCCAAAGCCCATCTGCAGACAACTGGACAACCCCTTACAGAATTGTTGCCAGGAGGGTGTCAGGAGTCAGTCAGGGTGAAGTATAGCAACAGTGAAACATACATCTTTTCTCAAGTTCTTTAATATTTCCTTCTGTCCACTTTCATGATCTCAATTCTACCCTACAAATCCAGCTAGACCAGAGGATGTACACTGGTACAGAAAAGAACTGGAAACACAGGTAATCCAGGACAGATAATACTTTAGAACCAAAAATGAGAGTAGCGATACCAGGAGGGTAAAAGGGAGGTAGGATAAAAAGGGGGAACCAATCACAAGGATCTACATAGAACCCCTACCCTGAGAGATGGACAACAGAAAAATGGGTGAAGGGATACATCAGACAGTGTAAGACATGACAAAATAATAATAATTTATAAATTATCAAGGGTTTGTAAGGGAGAGTGGGGAGGGTGGGGGGAAAGTTAGGAGCTGATATCAAGGGCTCAGGTAGCAAGTAAATGTTTAGAGAATGATGATGGCAACAAATATACAAATGTGCACGACACGATGAATGGACATATGAATTGTGATGAGTTGTGCAAGCCCCAATAAAATGTTTTTTTTTAAAAGAATTTTGTTTTGCTTGGAACCACAATCCATGCTCATGGAAGTAGCAGTCAAGATATCAAAAGACTTGTTTCATTGCATAAATTGGGTAAATCCCAAGGTTTTGGGGATTATTGCAAAGGAAGGATGTTAACTTGATGACTAAAATGCACCTGACCCGAATCATGGTATTTTTAATTGGCTCATATGCATTTCAAAGTTGTACATTGAATAAAGAAGATTGAAGATGAATCTATGCATCTGAATTGTGGTACTGGAGAAGACTATTGAAAGTATATGGGCTGCTAAAAGAACAAATCGGTCTGATTTAGAAAGTCAGCTAGAATGTTCCATAGAAGCAAGAATGGCAAGACTTCTTACAAGCTATGGATATATTTGTGAGGAGAGACAAGTCCTGGGAGAGAGATATGATGCTTGGTAAACTGGAGGCACAGCAGTGAAGAGAAAGGCTCCATTATAATTGGTTACAACAATGAATTCAGGGGTAGGAAGAATTGTAAGGATGGTGCAGACTGTGCAGTCTGTCCTCCTGTAGTGTCAGATGAAATATGTTCAAATTCCATCTCCACTATGGAAGAATAATTTTCTAAAATAAACTTCTTCATTGATGGGAAGAAAGTCAAACCATGTTCATAATATGCAAAGGGTTATTTTAACAAAAGCAACTTTCTCCTATAAATATCTGTATAGCCTAATCATAGAGTGTCCTGCAGTTTACTGTACACTGTTAGGGTCCCAAACTGGTGAAATTCTTAAGGAAACATTTAAAAAGGTGTGTGGTTTGAGTCCAGAATGAGATTCCTTAGAAGGAAGGCCTTGTGATCTAATTTTAAAAAGCAATTGCTGAAAACCCTGTGAACACAAAAGATGGGGGGAAATGGATATGTTGATGAGGTGCTGTTTTTCATCTAGCATATATCTAAATTTAAATGCCATCTTTAAATCCTGACTATATTTCATGCTAGCAGATCTACCAATAGAACAGAATTCTTTTAAGCTCACAGACTAAAATTCATACAGAAAAAAAGTATAATCTTGCCATGTCTCCATGGAAATAATTTCCAAATTCTTATGCAGTTATATTTCCTGGCCTGGGAGCAAGATGAATGTAAAGCTTTAATGAGGAGCACATTCCATCGTTTGCCTCTTGTGGTGAGACTGTTTAATTAAAGGCTGTGAAGCCTTCCGGGCAAAGCAATCACCACATGTGTGATCATCTCCCACTTATTCTCTTTTCTTTGTGCTTCTTAAATTGCTAGAACTTAATTCATTTATCTCAGGACTGTTGGCTATCACCATTAAACCAGGAATAATTGAGTCAGCAGTAGTTTTATTTTACAGATTTTGGATAGAAAATTTTCTGATGATTGTACAAAGTCAACCATTAAACCAAATTTTATTTCATATTGCCAGCTGAAATTCCTGGTGTCAAGTTCATTGCTTCAAACTCACTGATGAATTATATGTAGAAGCAGTAGTCGGATAAGAAGGGGAGATATATCTATGTCATCCACATAGTTATATCTATCATCAGTTATATCTATACATAACCCCAAAAGGCAGATGAAACATACCATAGTATACTTCATAACAATGTATCAAGAGATTATTTCTTGACAGAAACAATTTCCACAAGATACATGAATAAAGGAGGAAGTAAGTTCTACCAGAACGATTATGGACAAGCAGAGATTTTTGATATGGGGAGAATATGTGGGGGGAGAGAATAAGTATGGAAGATGAATATGGCTGAGCACAGAAAAAGATAGAAAAAGAAACAATGGAAAATAAATTGTAGGCAAGGTAAGAATGAGAAGCTGGATTTCAAATCCTACTTGCAATACGGTACTGCTGAAGATTTTTTCAGCTAGAATGCTGTCATCTGAAATTTGTTTCAGGCATGGAGAGCAAAGGAGTAAAGGTGGTGGGAACACTTAGGAGTCCAAATCAAATGGGATCTTGGTGGCTAATGACTTTATACTTTATTTCAAAGCTAAGAAGAAGAAACTATAAGAGGCTAAGCACTAAGAAATTATAGTGCTTTACCCTGGGAGCTAGTTGTGTGGGTTTTCATTTTAACTAATTAATTCAGGCTGCACTGTCAATTGAATCATATCAGGTCAAATTAGAAACAGAGCAAAAAGTCATGTGTCTTATCCCTACTGGCTGGACTAATACCCTTCTTCTAGACCTTTGTGTGCTATTCACCTTCTAGCCTCGCACCTAAGTTAATAGCTTATGCTTTAGAAAAATTAACACCTTGGGCCCATTAGGTGGACTTCTTCATCTTTAAAGGAGAGATTAGACAGCAATGGGGGCACAGAGTTAAGAACAGGAACTGTAATGTATGAGGCTGACTCATGATTGTAAATATAGAACAAAAAGGACAAGAATTTGTGTCCTGGCTGAAACAGCCTCAGAAAACAAGAAGTTTGAAATTCTTAAATGTATGGAATTATGAGAGCAGAATGTGTCAAAAATGAAAGATCTAACTAAAACCAAAGATGAAACAGTTGTCATCAAGGCAATTCTCTAACTGGCAATGACACCATGTGTTTCAAAGATGTCTAATGACATCAAGAAAACCTATATTAAAAAAGCAAAAGATCATTAACAAAACAGGAGACAAAGATCAAGGTCCCTGTCAAAAGAGATCTTTAAATGCAGAACAGTGTAGCTAAAGAAAATGCTAGAAAATTATGAAGTAAAGTTGCTGAAAATAATTTCTCAAAAGATGAGAAAGCATCTAAAGCATATAAAGTGAATTGTTACAAAGAAACATGGAAACTTGGAGTTAGAAAATAAAATGGGTAGAAAATACTCAACATATCTCATGCTGAAAAAATTCAAGTCTCAAGTTGCAACATTGAATGATCCTATGAACAAATATTAAACAATGAAAAAGCACCAAAAGAATATAGAATGCATAGAGACACTGTATAAAAATTTTTCTGTATTTAATAATTTCAAAATGTAATATATGATTAAAAACCAATAGCATTGAAGGAAGAGGTCTAAGCTGTATTGAAGGTATTGTTAACAAACAAGCCTCTAGTAGAAGAATACTAATTGAAATGTTTCCATAAGTTGATACATCACTAGAAACTTTAACTACTGTATGCCAGGAAATGTAGAAGATAGCTCCTTGCCAAACAACTGGAAAAGATTCGTATTTTAACCATGCCAAAGAAAGGATATCCAACGGAATGTGAAAATTATCTAGTAATATCATTAATATCACATGCAAGTATTTGATAAGAAAATAAAATGATAATTGCAATAATATGTGAACAAGGAAATGCCAGAAATTCAAGTTAGATTCAGAAAGGAATATAGAACCTGAGATATCATTGCTAACATCAGATCTATCTTGGTTAAAAGCAAAAAAAAATTACAAGGAAAATGTTGACTTGCACTTTATTAACTATGCAAAGGTGTTCAGCTGTGTGGATCATGATGACTCTGGATAACATTGTGAATAATGGAAGTTTAAGATCATGTCATTGTGCTCATACTGAATCTGTATCTAAATCAAGAAACAGGCATTCAAGCAGAACACGGACGTCCTGTGTGATTCAAGATCAGTAAAAGGATGTATCAGATTTGTATTCTTTTACTATACTCATTCAATCTGTATGTGAGCACATTGTCCAAAAAGCTGGACTGTCTGTCTGAAGAAGAATGTAGCATCAAGTTTGGAAGCAGACTTAGTAACACCCTGCAGTAGACAGATGACAAAACCTTACTTGCTGAATGTGAGGAGGTCTTAACGCATGTATTGATGAAGATATTGGAATGATTATACTAATGAAGATTATGTCTGGATTACATCTCTATGTAAAGGAAATAAAAATCTATACAAATGGACTGCTAGAAATGGATCATTGTTAAATGAAGAAAAAGTTAGCATTGTCAAGGATTTCCTTTTAAAAATAAAAATAATAATAAAAATATTTTCCTTTTTATTGGATTTCCAATAAATTCTCAAGGAAGCAAGAGTTAAAAAAATGTTGTACTGGGAACATATTGCACTGGGAAAACCTGTTGAGCACAATCTATTCAAAATAGCAAAGATATCACCTTTAGAATTAAGATGCACGTGCCCAAAGCATGGACTTTACAGTTGTCTCATATATGTGTGAAAGTTGGAGATGGAATAAGGAAGACCGAAGTATAATCCATGCATTTGAATTATGGTGCTGAAGAACATTTAACATTTGATGGACTGCTAGAAGAACGAGCAATTCTATCTTGGAGTAAGTACAAAAAGAATTCTGAGAAGTAGCCATGAAACAAAACATTTGTCAAGATGGCTCAGGACTGGACAGGATTTCATTATGTTATATATTCAGGATTTTGTTACGTTACACATTGTAGTATACATTCACTATGAATCAAAAGCAAATCCACGGTACCTAACAACACAAAAACAACAAAAGCAGAATTTATTTTTCTATGTGGTTTAAAACTAGAATGTCCAAATAAATGGAGAAATCACACTATGCAATATACTATATTTTTCCAATAAAATTTTTCAGTATATAATATCCATACTCTTTGGAGTCTTAACTAATTTTAATTTTAATTTTCAAATATAAACTTGAAAATGATATGAACTTATTCATTTATTAATTTATCTATTGTAATGATTATTGAGTCACATTTTAATTAAAAATAAACACTGCTGATTATCACCATGAGATTACTAACCACAATCTTAAGTGAATGCCAAGCCCTGCTAGGATAACTTGGCTATGTTGTCAAACAATCCACATGATTTTTTACCCAGACTTTTAACTCTCTCAACTAAGTTTTTGGTATTTGCTTATGAAATATTTATTGAAACAGTACAGTGTTCCGAGTACTATTCTAGGTGAGGTGGAAATAACAGGGACTAAATCAGACAGATTTTGATGTCAATGGGCAAAAAAACACAAACCAATCTAGTAAGAATGAAATGATCACTGTGCATGTCAGAAGAGATTCTAAAAATTGTTAGTAATTATAGATTAGTGAAACAAATGGGGAAAGTTATGAAGTGGAAGAGCAGAACAGAAACCTCAAAGGCCAGTTTGAGAAGACAAAGTAAAATATCATAAGTAGTTGCGCAAAAACCAAGAGTTAGGGAGTAGAAAAGGAAGACTACACGGCATATTTTAAACTGAAAGAACTCAAGGAAAGTCAAGGCTCAAATTGCATCATTGAAAGAGTCTATGGAAAAAGCATTGAACAATGCAGGAAGCATCAAAAGAAGATGGAAAAAATATGCAGTCACTATAAAAAAAACAACAAAAAAACCTAGTCTACATTCCAACATTTCGGGAGGTAGTATCTGAGCGAGAACCAAGCACACGGAAGGAAGACTAAGATGCATTAAGAGAATGATGCCAGGGACAATGGCATTAATATCACATGCAGATGTCATTTTGCTGAAGATTCTCCAACAATGGCTTCCGGAATAGAGTGAAAAGAGCTGCCAGGGGGAAAGGATAGATTGAGAAGAGGATAGGGAACAATGGATATCATTGCTGTTATCAAACGAACCTTGGCTTTGAGCAGAGAACTCTAGAAAGATGTTTACCTGTCCTGATTATTACAAAGGCATTTGACTATATGAGTCATAAGAAACAATATAGAATCTTAAGAAGAATGTAAATTCTTGAGCTTTTGTGCTCCTGCAGAGTTTGTACGTGGATCAAGAGGCAGGTGTGTGAGCAGAACAAGAGAATTCTGCATGGTTTAAAACCAGGAAAGGTATGCCTCGGGGTTATATCCTCTCACTGTGCTTGTTCGATCTGTATCCTGAACACATAATGGAAGAAATTAGATTACATGAAGATGAATGTGGCATCAGGTTTGGAGGAAGGCTTATTAACACAACATTCAGTTTCAAGATGACACCACCTTGCTTGTTGAAAGGGAGGAGGGCGTGAAGCACTTGTGATAAAGCTCAAGGATTGTAGCCTTCAACATGGATTACAACTCAACATAAAATACTGAGGACCCTCAACATCGTGACAAATTGATATATTGTTAAAGACTTTGTCTTGCTTGCATCTTCAGTCAATGTTAATGGAAGCATCCATGTATCTTCTGCACAAGAACTCATCAAACTGTTGGAAAGCCAGGCTATTACTTTGAGAACTGAGTCATAGTATTTTCAATTGCCTCAACTGCATGTGAAACTTGCACATTAAATAAGAAAGACCATAGACTCATAGATACATTTGAATTATGGTGTTGGCAAAAAAAACACTGATGTTACCATGGACTATCAAAGAACACACAAATCTATCAGAAGTACACATACAATGTTTCTTAAAGGCAGGATTTTCTCTCATGTACTTTGGAGCTGTTGGGAAGAGAACTCTGGAGAATTGCCTGGAGAAGGACTCACATGTGGTAAGGTAGATGAGCAGAGACAAAGAGGATGCTACTTGACAAGATGGATTGACCCAGTGGCTGCAATAATGGGTTCAAATCTATGCACCATTGTGCTGATAACACAAGACCAGGTAGTACTTAATTCTATCACACATCGCATGACCTGAAGTGGGTAGGAGCTGACTCTTGGGTACCGACAAACAGCAGTGGATGTCTTGCACTAAGAAGATAGGTGCACAGCATCACATAGAGAATAATAAGTGCTGACAGCACTTATTAAGTAGTGGAAGGGTGAAAAAATGAAAAGATAATGACCTTTGAGATTTCTAGCTATATAAATGTCCGAGAAAAGAATATGTCAGCCCGAAGATCAAATGGAAAGTGCCAATTATCACAAAATCAAATTACCTTCCACTTCTTTGAGAAATTTGGTGCCATCTGATAGGTATTTCCTTAAAAACAAGCAGCAAATTAGGAGTAATAGTCCCAACATATGCTTTTTAGCAACACAAGTGGTATTATGTATAAAGAATCCTTACAAATCACAAAGAGGATGACCACCTAATAGGAAAGTGGACAAAGAATATCAACAATGAGTGGGAAAAGGAAAAAAATGCACACAAATATTACAGATGACATATATAAATGCATTCAACCTAATAATCAAATAATACAAATTAATACAAAATTAAGTTCCATTTCTAATTGCAGTTTGAAAGTAAGATTAAATATACTTTAAATATCTAGTATGAAAGATGGTACAACTCTCAAATAGTAAAGGACATAAACTCTATAGAGAAAAATTCTATAATATCTAACCAAATTTAAAAGGCACATAGTCTATGACCTAATATTTCTGTTCTTATGAATCTTGAATAAGAAAAACCATCTGATATAACAGGTTAAAAATTCCAAAAAATATATTTTAAGTATCAGGAGCATATGAAGTCAAAATCAATACACTTACAGATAGAAGCATCTTTAATCTAATGGCTCCTAATTCACTGGTTCATTTTTTTCTCCTTTCACCATGAGTATGAACCATAGAGAAATATACTTAAAATTCAGGTAATTGTTGGATGAATTCTTAAGAAGAACCCCATCATCTTGATGCTGCTGGTTGTCATATGTCAGAGGCTCGAGCACTTCCTGACAGATGTGCACTTTAAATATAAGCATAAGAACCTGGCCTTCTTGGTTTCTAACCTCATCTTGCTCACCAGCAATTAATAGCCTTCGAAAATGGGCGCATCTTTGCTGCTCTATCCGTACCCTGCCCCAGAATTCAGCTCCATCGAATGTCTCATCCTCCAGGTACAAATTGCTCACTATACTTCTAGAACAGTACATTGCAATATGAAATCACTTTCTAAATAATTTTATTCCAAGCATTTTCAACTTTAGCAATGCATCAAAATTAACTAGGGAGAATCTTAGAACACACATAACTGGGCCCAAACCTAAGTGTATGATTTAGTAAATGTGGAATGAGGCTGACAGTTTGCCCTTCGAACAAGTTCCCAAGTGATATTGATGCTGCCTGCCATGGATCCTGCTGTGAAAACCATGATCTTTCGAAACTAGTTATGTGCAAGCAAACCCAAATCCAAACCCAAACAAACACACTCATAAATAACAAGTGATAAAAGTTTTCAAAAATTGAATGTACGCAAAGGAAATAGTTTTTCTATTTGAATAATTCCCTAAGGAAAAATAAAATTGGATAGAGAAATTTCAAAGGCCAGGGAACTTCCTGGAAAAAATGGCCTACATCTAAATTGAGAACAGTGTTAGTGGGAGACAAATAAGCAAATAAAAATCCTAGTTACCCTCTTGCTATCAGCAGGAAGGTCAAGATTTCAAGCCACTTCTCTTTTGCTCTTGTCGCATTTGAAAGCATTTGGATAAGGGAAAAGATTTCCAAGAGAGTCAGAGAGGCTTGAACTTGATGAGCGAAATTGTTAAGGAGGTACTAAAGTGTGAAACACCAAAGGGTCTGGATAATTTGAGAGCACTAGTGGATGAAGAGTTGGGTTTTCAATCTGATAAGAGCGACCTTCCCCATTGACTGGCTGTCTAATGGCTCTTCTTTTAGTGGCTGGCTTGTCTTGATGTAACTCCTCTTTTAAAGTCAGTGAACCCAAAATTCATACTGAGTCTTGTCACTAGGCTCCTAAAGCAACACTTAACTATTGTGAGGGTAGCATGAATATATTGTCTTTCTCATCAACACTCTTTCATTATTTCCATTTCTTCCATTGATTAAAAAAGATGTGTTATCTGTACTTCATCTCCCTTTGTGCTGGCAGCTAAAGAGCAGGGTGTTTCCATGTCTTTATTTTTACTAAAATTCCTTTCATTGTCAATCTTTTCCCCTTGCCAAGTTCTAGTTAGCTAAAACTCTAAATCAAGAGAAATGTGAATTCATAATGTATAAGCGTTTCTCTTAAAAGCAATACTTGATAAGGAACAATCGTGTACTTTAAGAGGAAAATCATCTGATATGTACCCACATCAAGACATTTTTCAACTATTATTTTAATCTTGATCTATTAAAATGAAGTCCTCTGAATCTAAGTATAATCTTTATATAATACAGGAGTCCTGGTATCACACTGAGTTAAGAGGCTGGATGCTAGTCACAAGGTTAACAGTTCACGCAAACAGCTGTTCCATGGGAGAAAGAAGAGGCTTTCTGCTCCTCGAAAGATTTTCAGTCTTAGACACCTTAGGGATGCAGTACGCGGAACTTTGAATTGACTGTGGGCCACAATCAACTCAAAGGCTGTGGGTTTGGCTCAAAAATGTAACCTTTATCATTCATAGAGTATTTCTGTTATTGTAATGCACCATAGAGTTGATTGCTACTCATGCTGACACCAAATAGGAAACACTGACCAATCCCATGTCATTTTTTCATTAGCAGTTTTATTGGCATATAATGCACATTGTATACAATTCAACATTTCAATCACACCAAGAAGACTTGTAAATCATCACCACAATCAGCTTTAGAGCATTTTTTCTTGTACTCATAATTATTAGCTCCTCATTTCCCCTACCCTCCCTAGCTAGATCCCCCAAGGAATCATTGATACAGGTACTATCTCTACAGATCATTATCTTTTAATTCAATTTTATTGCAAACTTTTTGAAACCTTCCATATCTCTAAACAGAATGACTAACCTTATTTTTGAAGCGTTCCAAATATAACACATAACAATCTTGAAGATAATGTCAAATAGTCAGGATATACCAAAAATATACTGCAACAATCAAATTAGTCTCTAAATATCCAAATAGAAAAAAAATTCTATGGATAAGTAATGTGAATTTCCCAGTTAAAACCATTGACTTGGATGATGCTAGGTTCAAAGGCAGCAAAGCTGAAACCACAAGCTAGCAATTGAAATCATGGCAGACAGGGATGGTTAGATGTTATGTCCACTTGATGGTACTTGTGTGGAGGTTAGGGTGGGATCCAACCTATTAATCAGGCTTTAGCCTGGGGATGCCTCCTTGGGAATGTGGCTGTACGTAAAGGAGACAGTGAGAACTTCATCCCTCTTGCCCTTCACTTTTCTGCTTGCCTGGACTTGTGTGTCTGGCTCAGGAGTTAGAAGCACAGATGGCCTGTTGACCCTAGGAGCTATGGCAGCCTCTATGTTCCTTCAGGCCTTGGATCCACACAACTCCGCAACTACCATCCATCCTGGGACATCCCAGTTTCCCACTTTCTCTGTCTGCTTCATCCCCTGGTGGTTGTATGAGTCTGAAGAGGGCTCCGGCTCATGTCGGACTCCTGGACTTGAGTTGCACTGGGTTGGAAAGCTATTTTATATATATATATATATATATATATATATATATATACACATACATATACATATATATAATATTTTTCAATATTGTTATTTGAACAATTTATTTGGGGCTCATAAGTAGTCCCCAGGGAATAACAAAAATAGACTTTGAAGCCAGGATGTAGCACCCCATCAGACTCAATAGAAAAAACACTTGTAAAGATCAACAACCAGACTTTGAACTATTTATAAGCTTTTTCTTATTTCTTTTGGTCATTAGTTCTTTCTGTTGTCATTGTTGTTTTCCTTTGTTGCTTTGTTTTGCTCTGTCTTGTTTTTGTGCATATTGTTATCTCTGCATGTCTAGCTAGATCAAACAGGTGGGATAAACAATCTGTAGGACAAAACAATGGGTGACAGATGCAGGGGCACATGAGGGAGGGACTGTACCATTCCTATGTTGTTATGTTTGAGCCCATGAGAAGTCATCTCCTCTAGGGACTTCCTCATTTTCCCTGATGCTCAGCCAATCAAGTAACCCTTTTCCAGGATCAGATCATGGCTCAAATAGCCAAGAAATCTTTCCATTCTTGCTTTTAAGGAACATTCTGACTGTACTTCTTCCAAGACATTGACTTGTTCTTCTGATGGTGCATGATATTGTCCACAGCATTGGCAGCATTCTTTGCCAATGCAAAGCCTTAAGAAAACTAATATTATGATCAAGAAAAGGCAAAAGTAATTTTGCTGTTATTATTGTTAAAAATATTAATAGCTCCTTTATTTTGAGTATATAAGTATGATTACTTATAGTGAACATAAATAAGCTTCAGGATGGTTTTAGTTATTTCTATTCCTCATGTTAATTGAAATAAAATGAATCAGACATTTATCTAGAATTATTTACCACATTCTCAGACAATATATGTTTCTGAAATGTCCTTTCCAGGGTAAAGTAGAAGGTTTTTAAATGTTTTTGTTATTATTTTCAGGTAGATTAACACCTTACCTTGAATAGACATCATTTATATTTGGTAATTTTTGAATAACTTAGTCAATAATAATAACAAAGTCTTAATAATATCAAAGACATGAAGTATTATATAGTAAATTTGTTCTACTTATATTATCTTTTGCTTCTTTTGAATTGAGTTTTTTTCTGCTGTCACTGTTGGGGTTTTTTATATACTTTTCTTTACATGAGACCCAGACTAAGTAATCCATAGAGTCAGCAACTAGATTAATATTTCCTTTGGGCTCTGACAGGGTAGGTTAGGGTAAAGTGGGAAGTTACTAAGAATAGATACAAGAATGAAAAAGAGCATTCTAAAATTGATTGCACAACTCTTTTTTAATATATTAAAACCATTTGGATAGTATGGTACACCAATTATATGCCAATAAAACTGTTGAAGACAACAACAAAAATAAAACAGTGCCTTATAAGAACATTTAATAAGTCATTTAATTCAAGGTAGAAAGTTAGCTCAGAAGATTATGGTGATATTTTGTTTGGATTCCAAAGGGATAACCTTAGACTTACTCAAAGGACATAGGATGATTACAGGGTTTAATGATGAAGAAATTTTAAGAATGGTGAGACAATAGACAGCAAAGTTACAACAGGATTTTTTAAAATCTCCTTATTATCCAAGTGTACCTGCTTATACTTTGATAGCATTGAGGGCAATTTTATGAAAATTGTGTTGAGAAACTTCTTTGTCGCCTCCCCCCCCAAATAAAACCATAAAAACAATATTAAATCACTTAAAGATGTCAAAACTGCCAAGTTGAGGTAGTATGAATAAAAGAGCACATATTTCTTTGGTGAATAATTGTTTTAGGTTTTTTGCTATGTGTCATTGAATTAGTTCCAACCCACAGTGACCTTACGCACAATAGAATAAAACACTCCCAGGCCTCCATCCTACTAACAGCTGTTCCCAAACTTGAGCCTGTTGCTACAGCCCTCTTGTGTCAAGCCATCCATTTGAGAGTCTTTCTCTTTTCCACTGTTTGGCTACCAAACACATTGTCTTTCTCCAGGGACAGATCTGTTCTGACAGTGTGTTAAGTGTCTCCCCATACTTGTTTGCCTTTTTTGGTTTTGGGCAGCCCATGGTACTTTAACTATTCGATGTGTCGATTCTGCATCAGTCTTCCGTATTCAATGTCCAACTTCCACGTGGTGGTGAGGCATTTGAAAATACCACGGCTTGGCTTAAGCACATCTTAGATGGCAAAATGATATCTGTGAGTTCCAACAATGTAAAGAGGTTGCTGAAACAGATTTAACCAATGCATTTAGTCCTTTGATCTTTTAATGGCTGATTTGATAATCAATGATTTTGGATCCAAGCAAGATAAAATCCCTGACTATTTCAATCATTTCTCCACTTTTATCATGGTGTTACATATTGATCCTGTTGTAAGGGCTCTTTTACATGAAATTGTGCTTCATAATGAAGGCAGTAATCCCTGATTTTTATGACCAAGTGCCTTAAGTACTCCTGACTTTCAGCAAGCAAGGTTTTGTCACCTATATGCATGACAGTTATAATAAACCCTCTTCCAATTCTGATGCCACACTCTTCTTCAAATAATCTAGCTTCTTTAATTCCTTGCATCACATACAGATGGAACAAGAATGGTGAGAGGCTAGAACTCTGTCTCACACCTTTCCTGATGTTAAATCATAGTGTTCTCTTGTTCTGTCCACACAACTGCCTCTTGACACATGCATAAGTTTCACATTAGTAAAATGATCAAAAATAAATAAATCCCCCCAAACTAAACTCACTGCATGTGTGACTCACAGCTATTCCCAGTGGGTATCTGAGATTCTCACTGTTTACAGGAGTAGAAAGGCCCGTCTTTCTCCTGCAGAACTGCTGGGGGTTTTGAACTGTAGACCACACTCCAGCATGTAACCACTACACCACCCATACAATGAAATATTCTGGAACGCCCATTTGTCTCAAGACTAACCATAGTTTGTTGTGTTGCATATAATCAAATGTTGTTGCATAATCAGCACAAAACAAGTAAATGTAGTTGTGACATTCTCCACTTTGAGCCAAGATCCATTTGATATCAGTAATGATATCCATTATTCCAAGTCCTTTTCTGAATCCAGCTGGAACCTCTGGTAACTTGCTCTTAGTGTACTTCAGCAACTGTGGTTGGATGATTTTCAGCAAAATTTATTTCCATGTGATAATAATGATATTATTTTATATTTTGAGCATACTGTTAGCTCACCTTTCTTTCAATGGATCTCTTTGTTAGCTGTCTTTCAAGCCCTGACACAGACAAATGAGGGTTTCTGGTATCTCACAGCCTGTTAAAACATGTAAGTGGCTATTCTGTCCATTTCTGGAGCCTTCGTTTTGGTTACTGCTCTTAGTACAGCGTATATTTCTTCCTTTCATACCATTGGTTCTTGCTCATATTCTATTTCCTGAAATGTTTGGATGTTGATAGATTTTCTTGATACAGTGACTCTGTGTATGCTTTCTCTCTTCCTTTGACTCTTTCTGCATCACCCGATATTTTACCCATAGAACCTTTCAATTTTTTAACTCCAGGCTTTAATTTTTCCCTTCAGTTCTTTTACTTTAAGATGTATTGTGTGAAAAAAAGATGTGTGTTCTTCCTTTTTCTAGACCGGCGCGTATTTGATTATGGTATTTGCTTTGTCTTCTTGTGCTGCCTTTTGAAGTCATCTGTTCAGCTCTTTGACCTCATCATTTCTTCCATTTACTTTAATGACTGTGACTAACAAGTTTCAGAACCTCTTTTAACATCTACTTGGACCTTTTCTTTCTTTCTTCTCTTTTTAATAGCTGCTGATGTCAGATGGAGCTTGGCAAATAAAAGAGGGTACGGAAAGGTCTTTACTTGTGTTTTGTTGACTCTGCACAAGCATTCAACTGTGTGGACCATAATAACCTTGGGATGTGCTAGATGAATAGGAGCTCAAGAACACTTCATTGTGCCCATGAGGAATTTGTACATGAATCAAGAGGAAGTTGTGAACACAGAACAAGGGAATACTGCATAGTTTAACCTCAGGAAACACTTGTTCCTGAAAAGTGTAAGCTAAGCAAATTCTCAAAGAAGCTGGCTTATACGAAGAAGAATGCAGTATCAGCCTTGGAGGAATCTTGTTAACAACTGAGGTAAGCATATGACACCACCTTGCTTGCTAAATGTGAGGGGGACTTGAAGCCCTTGCTGATGAAGATCAAGGATCACAGCCTTCAGTATGGGTTACAACTCAATGTAAAGAAGACCAGAATTGTTACAAATGGACCCAAAGGTAATATGACTAATGGAGAAAAAGTTGAAGTTGTCAAGGATTTTGTCTTGCTTGGATCCACCGTCATGCTCATAGAAATAGCAGTCATGATCTGAAGATAGGTTGCATTCGATAAATTTGCTACAGAAGAAATCTTCAGAGTATTGAAAAGCAAGAATGCTATTTTGAGGACCGAGGTGGGCCTAATCCCAAACATAGTATTTTCATTGTCTCATGTGCAAATCAAAGCTGGAAATTGAATAAGGGAGGTCAGATAAGAATCTATGTATGTGGCCTGTGGTGCTGGAGAAGTATGTGGAAAGTACCGTGGAGAGCTCACAGGACAAACCAATCTGTTTGAGGGAAAGTCCATCTAGAGACAAGGATGGCAAAACTTTGTCTTACATATTTTAGAATATGTTGTTCAGGAGAGCACAGTCCCTGCAGAAAGACTTAATGCTCGGTAAGATGAGGGGTCAGCAGAAAAGACAGAGGCCCTGGATGAGATGAAATGACCCTAGGGTTGCCCCACTGGGTTCAAGCATGGGAACAGTGGTGCTGATGGCCCAGGACTTGGCAGTTTTTAGTTCTATAGTTCACAGGGCCACTGGGGCACAGAACTGACTCAATGTCTCCTAACAAAAACAACAACAGACCTCCTTAATTGGGACTATTGCCTGTGAGTTCTGTGTGGCCATTACAGCAAATCATCAAACCCAATATAGATATAGACTAGTGTGGGAGGACTGGTTGGTGTCAGGAAATGTTTGACCCTGAATCATGGCAACCAGAAAGCCAGAGGAGGTCATGTAGGGTCCATCATTGCTGTCCTTGCACCAGCTAGATTGAGTCATATTTTTTTCACTAGTGTTATCTTCTACTTATGATTTATTATCACCAGATAAACCGGGACCTTTTCAACTCTCGGGATGGTGGTGGGAGTGCATGTCACTAGAATGGCTACTATGGACTTGCAGAAGACTGAGGAGCAACATCCAATTGTTGTCCTTAAACAGCTTAAACAACCTCTTAGTGGTTATCCCCCATGATGAAAGATGGCATTGTACCCGGCATCCACCTTTATGCACTCCCCATTTCTCATCTCCTTTTCTATAACTTACTTCATTTATGCTTCACTTGAAAAAACATACAACAGAGATGCAAGAGGAAAGTTACCATAGCATTTAAGGATATTCTGGAAATATGCTTCAATGAGAGAAAAATATCCACATAAGTGATTATTTGTGTGAGTTACTATAACATTCTACATATTTATCAGTGATTAGGAGTCCTGATGGCAGTCACTACACATTGGGCTGCTAAGTCCAAGATCAGCACTTTTGAAACCACTAGTCTCTCAGAAGGAAAAGCTGAGCTTTCTTCTCCTGTGCAGGGCTACAGCTTTGGAAACACTGCTACACCGCCCTCTCGGTTGGCTAGGAGTTGGAATGGAATCAATGGCAGCGAGTTTCATTGATTTTCCTTATCTGTGATGGGCCGTGAGGGCTGGGGCTAAAAAAATGCATACAAATAAGTTCCACAAATTAAAACAGCATTTATTTATTTTGAATGCTATCCATTGTAACATACAACACTGAAAGCATATCATATCAAGCTGCTGTGCAGCCTAAGGTGGATTAAGACTTGCTGGGTTGGTTAATTTGACAATATCCCTGTCACAGTGTACTCATCACTGTGGTACATTTGATTACTCTTCTCTGTTCTCCCTCCTACCATGTACCTGAGACTATATGAACATAGACAATCTCTATTTTCCTTCTTATTTATTCTGAGCTGGTTCATGTAGCTTTGCGGGGTCAATCTATACATAATTCAGCATCGAGGCTTTAAGAAGCAAGTTTTCTGCTTTTATTTTTTACTGTCTGCGATGGACATGAAAGTTGCCCAACCAACCCCCAGTCCTGGAATATCCACAACTTGTGAGACAGAAAACAAACATGGAGATGATGAGGCCTTAAACTTTGGACGGATTGCAATGCAGCATTTGCATAGCATTTGCTGATTAAGTGTTAGCTTGGGTGGGGCAAATGTCAAAAAGAAGAGATGAAAGAAAGAAAAGTTATGAATGATGGTAGGAAAGCAGCACAAAAAAAGAACTTTTCTTTTTAAAGGTTGAGAGAAGTAAGAAAGCCATCAAAAGAACAGGACCAAAGAACTCTTTTGCTGTCATTCATTGCCCACTCAAGCACTCAGTTAAAGGAATTGATAGACTCCATAACCAAATTTTAATTCTTAAGTTGTTCATTGATGTTTGTTGGGCAGGAAAAAAGTGTGTATACTAGCCAAGGAACTTGTTTATTTTCATGTTCTTAAGCAAAGATAAATGGAAGGAGGAATGGCAGACACAGATGGCTGTGGTTCTGTTTGCATGAATCACCCTTTCCAGTGAAATTCTGCGTGTATCTCAATTAGGTTTAAATGTTAGACTTCTATTTATAAAGTATAATATATCTGCTTTTGATATCCAGATCACATGCCATGGAAAAGATAATAAGGATTTGGAAAAAATATCAAAGAATAGACAACTTGTTTCTCTTGTTTAAAAAGAAAAAGAAAAGAGCATTTCTAAAATACGCTGTAAGACAATGGGAGCTACATTTCGGAAATCTATTTGCTTCCATCCTGCTATGAAATCTGTTTGTTTCCATCCTGCTATGAGAAGTGGAAAACTTGATCTAATTGTTTTTTTCTGAAAAATTCTGGGAAATTAGAATGCTACTCTTCAATACTTTATGGATATATAACTAATGTGAAATACATCCAGTTACATTCTTTAACTCCTGCCACCCCCCAGGAGTGATAGCTCTAATTTAGCATGACCTGCTGTCTGCTCAGGAAATTTCCACCCTGGGATTTTCATAGCCGAGTCAAAACCAGTCACAGTCAGAAACAGATAGAGATTTTTTTTGAGAATGCTTGAAAGTGCATTTAAATTCTATCTTTAAAAGTTGCAAAAAGCTTGGCTAATGATTTTCCATGGTGTCATTTTAAAAGTATTTGGCATATTCTATTCTCAATGCTTATGTCTATTGTTCAAAAGCTAATAAAAAGGCATTTTATTTCTTGGAACATAGTATCTTTGAAGAAAGCAAAAATCCATAGCAATACCCTGATGTGATCCAATTTATTTGTGGTGATGGATTTGGGTCTAGGTAGACATTTGCTTGACAGTAGATGAGGAGTGAAAATGGACTTTAGAGCAGGGTGGGCCTCGAACACACTAGTGCTCTGGGTAGCAGGCAGAAGGAACACTCGGTGGGTTTGGGGAAGGACTTGATTTCTTGTCACAGTTGCATTAATAGCATAGCCTCAGATGATCTCATTTGTGTATTGTAACCCTCAGTCTACTATAAGAGAATTCCCAGGATCTATAAATTCTCCCCTCATTGCCACCCTCCCAACAAATTCTGTAACCCTCTTCAGGAAAACCCAGAGAAAATTCAGGGGTAGCATGTCCTGGGCTTGAAGTGTCAAATTTTATGTAGACTCATAATGCAGTGAGTTATAAATGATATCAAACAGATTAATTAATAAACACAAAACTGAACTTTCTATTACTGTGAAATAGTGGGGCTAAGGGAACAGTGAAGAAATTTCATAGGTCTTTCTCTCAAAGCAAAGTAGTTAAATGGATTTAAAAATAAAGCAAGCTTTATTTAGGTCACATCAAACATTTTGTAACACTTTTGCTAACCTACAGACATCACTCAAAAGTATTAAAGTAATATAGGTTTAAAGGACACGAAATATTTAATAAATTATTTCACACATAATGTCCAAAAGTTTATTTTTGAAATATTCTAAATGCTTTACATCTTGGTAGCCCTGTTTACCATTTTTGGGAAGAGGAGCACAATAAAGCAGAATGATACCTGAGGCTTCCTTCCTACCTCGCCCTTCCTTTCTCACAGCCAGCCAGTGCCCTGTGCATGGGTCAGAGCTAGACAGACCAGTTCACTTCCAGAGCCCTGACTTGGCCTACGAGACAGCAAGGACTGCTCTCATCATCGCCAGCACCTCACACTGTATTCTGTTCGGAGCATAGGCTACACTGATACTTTTTATATGAAAAACATGAATTATGGTTTGGGCCAGAAGAGGAATACAGGTTTCGAGGACTTGATGAAATAACATATGTGTATTCTAATTGGTTTATGAACCAATTGAGAGTAGGATTGTGGGGAGTAGGGAATGGGAAGGGAGTACATACGGTTGATTCCTTGAGTCTCATACATTAAGGAGGTTGGGAGGCTGGGATTCTAGGCTGGAGGGAGACCTTCATTCACACTTGTGAATTGGAGGTGA
Organism: Nesogale talazaci; assembly: GCA_004026705.1. NCBI lineage: Eukaryota > Metazoa > Chordata > Mammalia > Afrosoricida > Tenrecidae > Nesogale > Nesogale talazaci. The sequence continues at coordinate 11,476 of PVJH01001657.1, read as the reverse complement.
GTCCCAATCACATTCTCATAGTTAATATTGTTCCCCAATATCTCCTTCCATAATAGTGTTACCTTAAGCTTACCTCTGACAAGCACATGGCCTATATGCTGTGTAGCTCGTGGCTTGCTCTATCGGAACAGATATGCTACTGTTCTCCAGGCTCTGAGGACAGCCCCTCCTCCTTGAACTGCCCAGGCACTGGTGTTAGGTTGCTCCTCCGATATACACAGGGATCTCAGGGTTAGGGCACAGCCTACCACTTTGTTACATATGTGAGTACCTTTATTAGAAGGGCTTGCATGTCCCCTGCATTCACATAAACCTGGGTGGAAATATATTCTCTGTCCCTCTGCATAGATCTATCTCCCCAAATCATGATGGTCCCAGAGGAGAACATTCACATACTTTATCTTGTCTCATGTCTCTTTAATTTTTCCCTCAGTTACACAGTTGGACCTATTCAGTTGTGGGGGCAGGTACCCCCCAATAGGACAAAAAGGAAGAGAGATGGATGATAAAAATAATTTCTGATACAACTTATAATGCAGATTATGACATAGAGATTAGTCTTATAGATTTCCTCATATAGCACAGCAGAAGTAGATAAATTTACCTAGTTAGGGTTAGTCCCCTGTGCTGCAAACAGTTAAGTGTTCAAGCACTATTCAAAGGTCCAAGGACTAATAAAAATGATTGAGCTCACTCTGGTATTTCAGGGGGGACAAAGCCTCTCATAATATGCTTCCAAAGGTCACAGCTTTGAAAACCTTTTGGAGCACATGCAAGGGGGTGCCACGAACCACATTTGATCATTGTCTCTCTACCCAGGTACAAGTAATGCTGGTTGACCAGATGCCCACTTTCTCCTAAAAGAGAATCTGTGAATAAAGGGGCTAGTCTACGTGCAACTATTGTTGCTAGGCTCCCTTTAGTAGACTCTGACTCTCAGCAATCTTATGTGTGGAGAAATGAACAGCTCTATGCATTCAGATCACCCCCATCTGTCTTTCAAGGAACCACTGGATGAGTTCAAACAACCAACATCTTAGCAAGTAGTTACGATCTTAACCATCTGCATCACCCAGAGATCCTATACCTAGTGTCCTCTACATTTCCTTGAAGAAGGGGAAAGAGCTGATAGAGAGGCTGTACATGTTAGTAGGACTTATCCTCATGGCAGGCAAAGGCAGGAATTCAGAAGAACCATCCCTTTATCTCCCCAAAGGGAATTCCATAACTTACTGTAAAAATGGTTTTCGGGGCGGGGTGAGGGGTTAACCTGACCTCCTTGACATACGGAGAAGTAGATCCAAACTCAATCAGTCCACGCTGACCCTGAAAGGCATAGGCGAGACTCCCATCCTCCACCCTTCTTTGCTAATGCTGACACCTCCCCTCTGCTCCCAGGACTCTGTCCTCTGCTAGGTTCTAAAATCATGTACAGATGGCCACAAAGACCTCTCATACAAGATACACAATCGTGAAACTGACTGGGCCAATGAAAAGATTACAATTCAGGATCAGAAATGCTCAGATTAAATTTTTGTTATTATTATTAACCTATCCACTATGGTGCTAACAGTCTTACACAGAGTTCTAATACAAGTAAGTAAAATTAAAGGCATCCACTTGGGGGAGGGTAACTATTTGTAGATGGTGTTATTCTATACATAAAAACTGAAAACAGTTTAGTAAGAAAATTACCAAAACTCATGGGAAGATTCAGCAAAGTGACAGGGTACACTATAAGGACAGAAAGAGTGCTCCTGAATCACAACCACTTCTTAGTCATTTCTGAAGGTTTACTTCTCTCTGATCCTTGGCCTCTGTTCTAGGCCAGCTATGTTACAAATATTCTTTAGCAATGTCAATAAATGTGCACCCAGAAGGCACTCTACCACATCATAAACCTCAGACCAAATATATTCAGTTATATTTCCTAGCCCCCAAATGAAACTTCTGGAGCAAACCTCATACATGAAGGCATTCAACTTACCTGACTGCATGGATATTTACTTACATTACTCTTTCTCCAGCTCTAGTTCTTGGTTCTGCTGCTTTTGGTCCCTATAGGTTGGTCATATGGTTTCATAGTTCTGTCTTCTGAATAGAGAAGATTTACTGCAAAGAAATCCCCAAATCCAAAGAATGTCCCTCTCCTTGAAGCTTAGTATGGTGAGAATTTTTTTCTATTCCTTTTTTTTTTTTAGTGTTTTTACTAGATTTTGTCAAATGCTTATGTCAATTACTGTGACAATGTGTTTTTTTCTTTCTATTTATAAGTTAAGTTGATTGCTTTTCTAATGTTGAATTATATTTGCATACATAATAGGAATTCCACATTTGATTTTTGTGATGTTCTGTTGAATTCTATTGGCTTGAATTTTGTTGAAAATGTTTTAGTCTATGTTCACGGGGAATATTGGCCTATAATTTCCATTTACATGATATATTTACTGGATTTTGGTGACAAAGTTAAAATCACTTGGTAAAATGAATTGGGAAGTATTCCAAGTACTCCATCTTTTTTATCTCTATAATAGATTGGATAAAATTGGTGTCAGGTGTTCTCTAAATAATTGGTGGGATTTTCCAGTTAAACAGTCTGGGCTGGACCTTGTTGTTGTTGAGAATTTTCAACACAATTTTTATTTTGTTTTGGATCCATCCAAATTTTCTACATTAGTCTGTTTTATTTTAAGTATATACTGTGTTTCAAGATATTGGTCCATTGCCTCTAAGGCATGCAAACAAAAACTAATGGTCAACATTAGTCTCTATGGATGAAAAACTGAAAGCATAACCCTTGTGAATGGGAGTCAAACAAGGATTTTTTTTTATTATCCTACTCAATATGTTGCTGGAAAACTTACATGGAGCTCTCCGACAAGTAAGTAAACTTAAAGGCTTCCAAATTTGTCCAGAGCCATCCGGCCGGACATGCTTGACCTTGCTACAGTCACTAGTCTGAACTCTGTTACTGTTTGTTGCCTGAGCTTAGTAGTCTATTATCTTTATAACTGTAAACAGCTCTGCCCTTTGAAGCTTAACTTGCAGACTTGCTAACCTTCACTTGTCAGTAACTATATGCTAATCACCTAAGAGTAGTAGTCTGTTATCTTTAAACTGTAACTGTAAACTGTAAACAGTAACTGTAAACTGTTAACTGTAACTGTAAACAGCCCCTTTAGCGTGCCTTATTTGGCACTCGTCTAGGATTGGCCCCCTGTTGACTTTACCTCATTAGCATGACCATTGGCTATATATACCCTGTGTTTTGCCCCAATAAACGAGACTTGATCAGAATCCTGTCTTGTCTCCATTTCTCTCGTTTCCTGTCCCAATTCCCGCTCCTCCTTCCAGGACTTGCGAATTATGGACCCGCAGGCCAGGAAACAAATTGGGGGGAGAAATAAACTATTTATTTGTAGATGATATACAATACATAAATATAAATAAAAGTTTGGTAAGAAAATTACTGAAATTCACAGAATAATTCAGCAAAGTGGCAGGTTATACCACCAGCACACAAATTAGTTGAATTCCTTTATATTAGGAAAACAGTGCTGACAAGGAAATGAGGAAAGACATGCCATCTTCAATAGCCATCCATCCAATGAAGTACTGAGGAGCAAACATAACTATGGATAAGCTTTATACATCTGCAGAAGGATTCACTTCAGAGGATGGCACCAAAGCTACAGCTTAGGAAGAGGGACATGGTTGATCAGAGCACACAGGAGCAAATGAAGGGAGAGGAAGAGGGAGTGGAGCACATCCTGAACCACCAAGTCCTGAGAAGGATATTCCCACTCAGGGCAGTCAAAGCATAGCGAGGACCATAGAGTTGGCCCCACTACTAGACACAATGTTCTCACTGACCCATAGCACCATGGGAGACACACTGGAAACAGGTGCAGGAATTGTGCCTGATCTGGCCCCACCACACTGAAGAGAAACACTAAGAATATGCAACAGAACAGTAAGGGGAACAGAGCAATGAAGTCCCCGGGGAATTCCAAAAATAGACTTTGGGGTTATGGCATAGCATCCCATCAGACTCAACTGAAAAATTTTCCTAAATGGTCAAAATACAGACCTGAACTATTTACAGGGTGCTTTTATTATACATCATTTGTTGTTGTTGTTGTTTTGTTTTGTTGCTTTGTTTTACTCTGCCTTCTCTTCTGTGTATATTATTATCTCTGCAGGTCTATCTAAATAAGATAGGTGGGATAACCAATCTGAAGGAGAAAACCATTGGACTAAAGGTTCCTGAGGGGACATGGGTGAGGGGAAGATGGGGGCAAAGAAAGTGGATGTTAACAAATCCAGGGAAAGAGGGAAAACAAGAGTTCCAAAATCAATGATGAGGAAGCTATAGAAGGCAAAGTAGGGCTTGATCAAGGGCAATGTAACTGAGAAGAATGACTGAAACCCAAATGAAGGCTGAACATGATAGTGGAACAAGAGAAAAGTAAAGGAAAATAGAGAAAAGAACTGGGAGGCAAAGGGCATTTATAGAGGTCTAAATAAAGGCATGTTCACATGTAAATATATTTCTATGAGAATGGAGAAATAGATATATGTGCATATATTCATAAGTGTAGTAGATGGACATTGGGCCTCTACTCAAGTACTTCCTCAATGCAAAAATACTTTGTTCTTTAATCAGGCATTACATGAAACTCACCTTGCTAACGTGATTGCTGAAGAAAAAGCAGGTGCATAAGCAAATGTGGTGAAGAAAGTTGATGGTGCCTGGTATCAAAAGATATAGCATCTGGGGTCTTAAAAGCTTGAAGCTAAACAAGAGACCCTCTATCTGACAAGCAACAAAGGCCATATGTAAGAAGCATACCACGTTGTGTTATCATGAGGCGTCGATAAGATCAGGCATCAGGCATCAAAGAAAAAAAAGTCATCATTGTGAAGAAGGGGGAGTCCGGAGTGGAGACCTAAAGCCCAACTCTAGGCAACTGGATATTCCCATAGAGAAGGATTACTGGGAGGAGAAAAGCCAGTCAAGGTGAAGTATAGCAATGATGAAACATGCAATTTTCCTCTAGTTATTTAATGTTTCCTACCCTTCACTATCATGATCCCATTTCTACCTTACAAATCCAGCTAGACCAGAGGATGTACAGTCGTACAGATCAGAATCGGAAACACTGGTAATCCAGGACAGATAAACTCCTCAGGACCAATAATGGGAGTAGAAATAACAGCAGAGGAAGGAGAAGGTTGCAGAGCAAGAGGGAACAGATCATAACGATCTACACATGAACCCTTCCCTGGGGGATGGGCAACAGAAAAGTGAGTGGTGGGAGACATTGGTTAGTGTAAGACATGACAAAATAATAATAATTTATAAATTATCAAGAATTTGTTAGGGAGGGAGGCTGGAGGAGGGAGTAGATGAAAATGAGGAGCATAGGTTCAAGTAGTAAGGGCTCAAGTAACAAATGTTAAGAGAATGATGATGGCAACAAATATACAAATGTGACTGACACAATGGATGGATATATGGATTGTGATAAGACTTGTATGAACCCCTAATAAAATGATTTTTAAGGAAAAAATAAGATATTTATACAAAAAAACTATAAAACAGTAGAAGAAACTAAATAGAACTATATAGACGTAAGACTCTGCTTATGGATAGGAAACCTTAACATTGTAAAATCTTAATCCTACCCCAAATGATTTATAGATATAATGTGATTTCTATCCAGATTCTGTCATCATTGTTTTTAAGGAAAATTTAAAACTAATTTCCCTGTATCTCTGAAAAGAAAAGAATTCTGTATAAATAAAACTCTTGTTAAAAAGGAAACAAAGTAAGAGGTCTCACAAGCATTGATCTCAAAATCTACTACACAGTCACATAGCCACAATAGATTATATAGACCAATGAAACAGAATTTAAACTCAGAAGCAATTCTATCAATTATCTATGTATGGCAGCTGCTGATTGAAAAAGGTGAAAAGTCAGTAACTGAGCCAGCAGAAAGTCTCTGACAAGCAGCGCTGGCACAACTAAATAACCACTTACAGAAGAGGGAAACAAGATTTTTATCTCATACTACATTAAAAAATTAAACTCAAGATGGACCAGAGACCTAGCTATAAAGCTTAACTCTATAAAAAAACATATAAACTCTAAAGCTATAAAAGTCTTAAAAAACAGAGACCACAATGTATGGCAAAAGTCCATTAGCAGAAATAACAGAAAACTAACAAACAACAAAATACAAAGTAGGGAGAATTACCTCCACAAAAAGAAGCCACCTAATGTTTACATATTTATGTGCATCAAAATATTTCACCAAAAGAGTAAAATAAGAACAGGCTGGGAAAAGAAAACAATAACATATGAGACAAGGGACTAAATTCTAAAATGTATCAAAACTTCAATACCTCAATAAAAAGACAAATAATCCAATTAAAAATTTCACAGAGGACATTAGCAGATACTTCACCAAATAAGACATTCAAATGGACAAACATGAAGAAATATTCATTCTCATTAGGCACTGAGATTCCATGTCTGACAGCATGAAGACATCATCTCATCCCAGCATTAATAACAAATGACAGAAAAATGGAAAACTGGTGAGATTTTGGAGAGACTGGAACGTTCATGTACTGCTGGTAGGACCCCAAATGAAAAAGTCGCTGTGGATAACAGAATGATGCACCCTTTAAAAAGTTTGAAATAAAATTTGCAGTAAAAGATTTGGATTGCGTGATGCCCTACTGATTCCCTTTACACAGAGAAGCCAGAAAGTGCAGGCAGAAGAGAAAGGCGGAGTCCTGGACCTCTGAGAAAAGGGCAGATAAGTGGGATTAGCACACTTGTGGAGAAATCAGCAAACAAACTGCACAAATGGCCATTAGAGAATTATTTTCTTGCCAGAGGTTAACTTTTCTGAGTGCTAATAAAGTCCAACTGTTCAGGCAAACTGAGAGCATAACAATTCCACCAACACTGCAGAGGTGATGAGACAGAGGTGTGCACCCCCCCCCCTCCAGGTTCTCCACACCCTCCAGGTAACTGGGGTGATTTGACCATGGTTGGTATACACAGTTTCTGGCTGTGCCACTCAAGTGAGGACAACCTAGCCCAGGACCAGGCCAGGCAGACCTGCTGCCAAGAACAGGAGGCATGTAGAGACCAACTAAAGGGTAAGTGAAACATCTTGGTTTCACCATGGCAGGATGTTTTGTGCCCAGTCATGCACTCCAGATGGCAAAGATTGGGACCACACACATGTATCCAGCTCCAAGCTCTGATAGAATCTTTGACTTCCTGAATTATCCTGGGGCAAAAGCAGTTGTGTGGCTGGGTATTATTCATTCATTCATTCATTCATTTTTCTTTGGCTTGTCCCCTCCCATTTCCTCTGCATTGGTGAACTGCCAGATACAACATTGCAGACTCACTCTAATACTCACACACCCAGATGTCCACAAAATCCAGCCACAGGATAGGACTCTAGGTTAAAAAGAGCAACCCTTCTTGTTTCTTTTTCTCTTGTGGTCCTCCTGTTCATGTGGTTGTTAGCAAGTGTGTTCTTTTTATTTATATTTGTTGTTATTGTCATTGCAACTGTAGTTTGCCTTTAATTTGATCATTTTTGTCACTTCTTTGGACACCATTTGGTGGAGTAAGCTGTCCCTATGTGAAAACTACCTTTATGACTCTTAACAGTTTGCATCATGATATCTTGAAGACAACAAGAGGTCTTAATCCACATGAAGAATCAAAATAGACTGTCACAAGCAAAAGTGGCCAATAGTCAATTGCCGAAACAGCTTTCTAAAGAATAAAAGACATTACAAGGAAAGGATTTCAGAAGGATGATGATCAGGTATTTTCAAAGGAAGGAGAAAATGAGCTACAGGGTTACAGAACAGGAAGGCAAAAAATTAAAACAGTACAAAGAGAGAAACAAATAGAAACCCAGAGGATTAATACTCACATAATGTAAAAAAAGTAAAACCATTTAGAAAGAAGGCCAAATTATTATATTTTAAGACAAATCTCTAGAGCCCATTCTGTGAGAACTATCAAAAGAGCAAAAAATCAAGGAAAGTCTAAGAATGTTGTGAGACAATATCAAGAGAAATAACATATCCTATTGTTGTTCCAAATGAGGAAGAAACAAACAAACAAATACACAGATAAAATAATCAAAGAAGTGCTGGAAGAAAACTTCCATATCACAATGAAGAAGGAGAAAAGAACCATTCAAGAAAGTGAAGTGCCCTTCACAGAATATATTCCCAAAAGAAAATCACTATGACATCTAATGGAATGTCCTAATATTAAGAATAAGGACAGGATGCTGATTTCTCCTGAGAGCAGCTCAGGAGAAGAAAATGCCTATGAAGGGAACCAATAACAATAAGCTCATATTTTTTTCAGCAGAAATTATACAGGCAAGAAAACAATGCATCACCATATATAAAGGCCTAAAAGGAAAAATTCTAACCAAGAATCTTCTACTTAGCAACAAAGATGAGGGATAAATAAAGGTATTTCCAGATAATGAGAAATTAATTTATAGAAACAGGACCAACATCACCAAAATACTAAGTTTGTTTGGACAGAGTAAACAACAGAAGACTTCAACCTGAGAGCCACATGGACTCACGACCCACATATCAGGCCACTATAGTAGTCCTGAAAACAAAACAGACTTACGAATTTGAAAATAAGGAACCAAAGGATTTATCCCACAATGAGGACAAATACAGGGAAAACAGAGGGAAGAGTTTAGATACAAAATATTTGAATAGAGTAAATCAAGCAGTTTGTGACAGAGAACAAATCTTCAACTTGGGAAGAAAATAAATAACAAGGCAACATTAAAGACATGGAAAACATCCTCAAAATAAAGGAAAATAAAAATGAAGTAAACAGTTTTTTAAAAAAAGTTCATATACATAGATGTGTATCACTGGTTTGTTTCTCTGGACCACCCAGAGCACACACTCTGATGTTCACTTGGCTCCCAGCAGATGACATCGCAGGGAATCCTGTTCACTACTACTCACAGGTGAATCCTATCAGTATCTCCGCCCACATTCTTACCAGACCCACGCAGGGACCCATATATATTATGACTAGAGGGCCCTGGCAAACTGTTCCCCATAAGCACTGGATTCCTGGTAATCTAATTGGCATGCTTTTTCTCAGGCCGCTGCAGAGAGTTTTTTCCTCATCTAAGCATATATATTTTCACATCTATTACAAGTAACCTAACTATAATAACCATTAAACAAAGCATGTGGTCTGATTCATACCCTCTATTAATGTCAGACCTTAATCTCATCCAATTTCTGCTTGGTAGCAGATAATTCTCTGCAAAATATAACTGTAGCCACAGGTATGTGAAGTCCACAGTAACAACATATCAAATAAGGGGTTTATGACCATAAGGGCAATGTTAATTAATGATAACTCAACCAAAATAATAGTAGGACACTTAATACACCACTATTGAGGAAGGACAGAAGAGTGGGAAAAAAACTCAATAAAGACACAGAAAAGCATAGCAACACAATCAAACAACTTGACCTCTAAAATATACACAGAACATTATGCAAGAACAACAAAATATATATTCTTTCCTAGTACACAGGATCCTTCTTAAGAGTAAGTCATATTTTAAAGCACAACTCAAGCTTTAACAAATTTTAAAATTAGAAGATATTATAAACTATACACACAACCCAAGGCACTATAAAATCAGTACTGTAGAATCAGCAGTGAAATGATTAAACAGAAATGAACATCAGCCTACTTAAAAACTACTGGGAAAAACTAGTGGGTGACAGCGGAGATACAGAATGAAATTGAAATTTCCTTGACAGAGAATGAAGGCACAAAATCCTTATACCTTTGGGACACAGCAAAAGCAGTATGCACAGGGGCATTTTTAGCAATAAATGCACACAGCAAAAAATGAAAGAATAAGAAATCAACACCTTATTTCAACACCTTCAACAATTAGAACAAGAGCAACAAAATAAAGCTTCACCCACCAGAACAAAGAATAATAAAGATTATTCTAATAAAAAGATTAGAGTAAAAATAAATGAATCAGAAAGCAGAAAATCAATACAAACTATCAACAAAAATTTAATTCTTTGAAAGGATTAATAAAATTTAGTTCTTTGACAGGATTAACACACACAAAAAGAATATGGAAGTATTCAGAATAAGAAAATCAATGGGCAACATCACAGCAGAATCAGCTACAATAAAAGAAAACAACACAATACTATAAAGAATTGTACCCAACAAATTTGAAAACAAGAAGAAATGGACAACTTTGTAGAAATCTATTACGTAGCTAAATAGATAAAGACTGGTTTGGTTAGCTTAAGTGTTGGCCTGCTAATCACAAGCTAAGCCATTCTAAACCACCAGCCACTGCGCAGGAGAAAAATGAGGCTTTCTCTTCCTGGAAAATGTAGTCTTAAAAAACCCTCAGGAGCAGTTCTACTCCATCGTAGAGGGTCACAATGAGAGACCATTCCACTCAATGGCAGTGACTTGGAATTACATTTTAGATATATAGAAAATTAACAACAACCTATAATAAAAAAAAATTCATCAGGTCATTTAAAAGCTCCCCCAAACAAAACATCCAGGTCCAGACAATAAATTTTACAAAGCATGAAAATAAGCATTGACATCAATTTTAAACAAATTATTTCACACTAGAAAATGATGACAAACACTTGGAATTCATTTTACAAAGAGTATAACCCTGATGACAAACCATGTAAAGACATTCCCAAATAAGAAATTATTGACCAATATCCCATATGAACCTAGATGCCAATAAGCTCAACAAATTCTAGAACTATTGATTCCAAAAAATCATTGAAAACAAAACAAAATAAAAACATCTTGACCAATCAGGATTAATAACAGGTATACAGGGATGTTTCAATATTAGGATAACAATGTAATCCAGCAGATAAGTAAAACAAAGGAAAGAACTACATTATCATATCAGTTGATGCAGGAAATGTACCTGAAAAAACTCAACACTCATTTCTGATAAAACATTCAATATACAACTGAGCCCTGGTGGCGCAGTGATTGTGTGCAGAACTGCAGCCCATAGGGTAGATGGTTCAAATCCAGTAGCAGCTCTCCAGGAGCAAGGCTGGGCTTCCTACTCCCACCAGGGCAGTGATGCGGAGAAAAAAAAAAGAAAAAATTTCAATGTAAAAGGAATAAAATAGAAATCCCTCAACATAATAAAAATCATACAAACAAAACCAAGGATCAGGATCTTGCTCAATGGGGAGTCAATGAAAGCAGTTTGCTTTCAGAAAGGTACTAGAAAAAGTAGCCCTTCTTCACCACATTTACTTAATGTTATGCTGGAAATCTTAGCCAGAGCTATCCAACCACAAAAAGAATTAAAAAAATGGTAAAAAGCCCACACAGAAGAAGCAC
>PVJH01001656.1:0-198245 GCA_004026705.1 Nesogale talazaci | reverse complement strand
CCCCCCCCCCCATGGGTGGCCCAAAATGGAGAACGTGGAGCAGCGCAAGATGGAGGCGCCGCTTCCCCGTGTGGCATTAGATTTAGGCTCCTTCTCTCCAGAAGGCTCTTAAGCCCAGGAGAAGCCCGAGCTGGAGGTGTGGTGGCAGGCGAGCGGCGGCCAGGGGAGGCCGGCCGGGGAGGCCGCGGCCGGGGTGGGGGAGCGCGCGCGATCGTGGCGAGGGGAAGGAAGACGGCAAAATGGTGGTGCTGGGAACCGCGGGGGGGGAGGGGAGCGAGCGGAGGCTCAGTTGTGTATATTTGGGCCTCGGACCGAGGGAGGCGAGGGAAAATCTCCTCGGATCACACCCCTCCCGCGGGCCCCCTCCCTCGGCCTTCCCCTCCTCCCTCCCCGCCCTCCCAACTCTCCCTCCCTCTTTCCTCCCTTCCTAGAGAGGGAACAACATTCATGTGACGGGCCCCTTGGCTTCTCCCCCGCCCCATCATCTCCAGCGCGTGGTGGGGGAATTGCTTGGGAAAGCAATTGGCATCGATCTCTCCATCCCTTCCGAGGCCCGACTTCGGTCAGTTTTCTTGGGGCAACAATTTGATCCCGACGTGTGTGTGTATGTGTGTGCGTGTGTGTGTGTGGGGGGGGCTCTGCCCGTGCCGGGGGCCCCCGCATGCAGACCTTGCCCCAAGGGGGCCCTGACTGCCTGGCATGGGAGGAGGGGGGGAGGGCGGGAGTCGAAGGCTGTTTGTTGGGGGGTTTTGGCGCCACTTTTGTTTTAGTTTTCGTGCTGCTTTTCGTTCCCACCCCCACCCGCACTTGTCTTTCTCCAGGCACGAACGGAGCTGATCCTTGCCCCAGGTAGGCAGCATCTGCTTTTTCCCTCCACACTTTTCTTCTGGCTGGGGGTTGACTTTTCTTCTTCTTCCTCCTCCGCCTGCCTGCCGGCTTCTTCTCGGACTCCCATCCCGCACACGGCGATCGGGTGGCCGGGGATTTGGGGGCGACCGGGGTCGGATGGGCCAGGGGAGAGAGAAAGGTGTGGGGAACAGCATCAAGTAGTTCCGCAAAACTTTGAGCCCCGTTCCCATTTTCTTCTGGCCTAGATTCGTAAACAGATTGTTGATTTCGGTTTTTTGTTGTTGTTGTTGTTGTTGTTCTGTTGTGGGGCGCGAGTCGGGTTGGCGTTGCCTGGAGTTTTTCGATTTTTTTTTATGTTTATTTTTTTTTGGACGGGGGTTGGCGAGGGGGGGGAGAAGAAAGCGCCGTACTTTCGACATTTCGTTTCCCCTCCCCCTTGGTGGAGATGTCATTTTCACCTTAATCCCGAACGGTAATGGGTTTTCGGGTGGGATATGTAAATATATATATTTCGTGCCTCGGTGTGCGTGTGTGAGTGCGCGCTGCAGTGTTCAGCTTTAATTTTTAATATTGCATTTAGTAGTTTCAGTCGGGTGGCGAGACTTTCTCCTCCGTGGCCTAGAAATATTTTTTTTATATTGTGGACTCCCACCCCCGCCCCCCTCCCTCGCCTCCCTTCGTGCTTTTCGATGTAGTTTTCATTTTTATGTTTCAATCGAGGGTCACGGTGGTGAGCGAAATGGCTAGGCACAGTTTACGTGGTTTATATAATATCCACGAGGGACTTGGGCTCGGGAGGGCGAGGTGTAAGCGGAGAAAAGCCGGTGCTGATCTCGGATGGGTCCTTAAAATGCGCGGGCCGCCTCGCCCCCTCCCCCAGTGTGGCCCCGTCTTCCCTTCACACTCGAGTGTGAATTCCATAGCCGGGTCTCCCCCGGACCGCCGTCGTTCACGGCAGCCACACCCTGTATTTGTCTCCTTGGACTGGACTCATTATCAGCTTAATTTAGTGACTCTTAAACCACCATGATGGGACTTGCTTAAGCACCAAGCTTCGTTCCTGTTTAGTCCGAGTAGTTAGTCGCGCAACAGCAATAATCGAGGTTTCTGGATGCAACCCGGTGCGGTCCAACCGCTCCCCCCCCCCCCCCCCCTTCCCTTGCATTTTTCTTTTTTTTTCTGTTGTCTTTTTCTCTGCCCCTCTCCCCCCCCTCCCCCTTACGCGGGGCTCTTGGCGGTGTCAGCCCCGCTGTTGGGGGGCGGGGGTGGTGGGGAGAAAGAGTCGGGTTACCGAAGTGCGTCATTCCTGGCTCTAACTGGGCCTGCTTCGGAGCTGCTGGTGTTTGTTACTGTCCTCACAGCACTTTGCTGCCAACCTTCCCTCGCCTCGCATTGGTTGGGAGCCCGAGCGGGAGGCGGTCTCCCAATTCTAGCTGGAGCCCCTAGCGCGTTGCGTTTAAGGTTATATGCGAACTTATTCCGCCCCCCCCAAAAAAAAGAAAAAGAAAAGCACCCCCCCAAACCCTAAACACAAACGAGTATGGGAAGTGGATCCATTTCTGATGAATGACAAGACACGCAGGTAGTTTTAGACTCCTTGCCCTATCTTGTTTTCAGTGAAGCTGGGGGTTAATTTTGAGCCTTTTCAACCACTTACCTTCAAATGGCTCGTTGTCTATCTTCGTTGGTGTCAATCTATAATTAGGGATTAGAAGGGCCATAAGTGTTGAGTGGTTTTTTCAAGTGGTTGAATTGGGATTTTAGGACACATTATGTTAACTAGCCTGCCTTTTTTTTTCCGCTTTGAGGCAAGGTGCAGCGTGAATGCAAGCTAATGGCAGATTGTTTGAGTTCATTTTCATCACACACACACTCGCATTTATTCTATTAAGGAACAATTTAAATTTGCCCTTTGGGTTTTGCTGGATTCGCTGAACATCCTTGAAGCTGATTGTATCTTTGTCTTTAAATGAATTCGGGAAGTCATTACCTAACCGGCAGTTGAGGGCCAGGTGGAAACTTACTTGGGGTCCTTAACTTCTCAACTTGCTAATCATGGATGTGTTGCTGGCTTGAAGCTTTCAGTGTGCGTACATGTCATGGGTGGAGTTCTCTTTCTTTAAAGATCTAATGGGAAGAGGGGAGTGGGTAGGAGGTAGAGATGAAACAAAAGTGGCTTTGAGTGCATGGATGATTGATTGTAAATATCTGGATGACGAGTACTGGAGATCTCATTGTACTGTTCTCTATTTTTGTGTGTACTTGAAATTTTTCATAATTCAAGGGGGGAGTGAAGAAAAACTTCCCAGTTGCCTTAGATTCTTAGTCTAATTGACCTAAGTTTGTAATTAGCAATCAAGATTGCTTGGACAGGAAACTTAAGCTGGGTGTAGATAATTCCACAATGAAGGCCATATGAAGTATGGATGTGCATTTTTATATGTGTGAGCGGGCCCAGCAGAGAAGAAGGAACACAACTGATTATCCGTGTCTTATTGTTTTAAATTTTAATTTTTAAATACTTTGATGGACTCTACTTTTAGATCCATTTAAAATCTGTTTAAAAGAGGAAAATTCCATTTGCAAATTTTGTAAATTCTGCTGGATGTCTAATTTCACCAAGTTGAAGTTAAAGTGAGTCAGTGTGAAGGGATTTACGATTAATAGGTGGGGCTTTGACAATTGGAATAAGTGACATTGGAAGGGGTTGGGGTGTTTGTAGGGAGCATTCCTGGTGGGGAGATGGAGGTAGGAGCTGAATTCAGTTTCACTGTTTGGTGCTTAATGAATAGGTAGAAAAGAGGATTGGAGGAGAAATGTACTTATTAACCATTCCTTCCCACTGTGAAATAACTATAGTATTTTAAGGTATCAGACTGGGAGTGAGGTGAGGTGGGTTCTCGCCATTTTTAATCTGATGTGAAAATGAATGTTTACATAATAGAAAGATTTAAATAACTCACTCACCTACCCATTTTAATGATCTAGTGCTATAACTAGTTAAAAGTGGATATTGTAAGGTATTTTAATTTTTTAAAGAAAATAATTGATATTTCCCATCCACAGAAACAGAGCACTGCAATAAAAAAAAAAGTCCGCTCATTTAGTATATTAGTGAACTGGTCTTCAGTTATTTTAAGGTAAATGCTTTACATTCTGCACTGTTGCATTGTTCGGTGTTAGCTTCCTCCCCTCACTCTGCCATGAATTTCACCCCTGCCAGGGCACCCCCCTATATGTCAAATTTCTAAAATAAAAAGCTCACTGCTATGGAGTCAAGTCTGCCACATAGGGGACTCTATAAGGCAAGGTATCATTGTTTCCCAGGGGTTCCAAGACTAAATGTTTGGGGGAGCAGTTATCTTTCTGCAGAGGGTTGTGGGGTGAGCTTGAATAACTGACCTTTCACAGCCTGATACCAGTGGACAGCACCACCAGGATTCCTTCTAAAAGTACCCTGAGATGATAAGTATTTAATTTTTATGTTTTGTAGAGTAAGTTTCCTAAGAATTATAGCAAATTTCCACTTTTGTCTGCGGACAGGCATTTCTTAATTGGTAACGTTGGTGTGTATGTATCCTATTCAGCAGTTTAGCTCCAGAAAGATGTGCAAAAACAGTCCTAAGTAAATGATGATTGTGGCATCGGATTTATGTTATTGTGGTGAGGCAATAGCTAAACCACTCTTAAACCTCATCAATCGTTCGAAGACAAGTAGTCTTGAAACAAATCTAACTTCAGGCAAGTTAATGAGATTTGAATGAAATTCTTTAGTAATTTTACAGTCTTTTCAACCTTATTGACTTACATTTGCATAGAGTGGTTTCAATAGAAATGGAAGGGTAGGGTGGGAGCAGCGTCAAACCTCTTCTTTGGGGTACAGAGTTAGATGGTGGGAGTAGGGGGAATGGCTTGAACAGTTTAGTAATGCTTATTATTTTGCATGTTTAAGTGATAGTCATGTGTGGCAAGGAGTTAAAGGAGTTAAAGTGGATACCATATTCTTTATGCTTCGGGGTGCTTTATAGGAGAGAGAAGACTTCAGTTTCCAAAGGAGCACGTTAAAATTTTAGCTTAAGATGTAGATTAAATTTGCATCACTTGGTTTTACAGCTCAGCTGGATAATAACATCTCAGTGTTGTGAAGTTTTTTGTGTGTTCCCTTTTTAAAATCTTCATTTGTAGATCATTCAGACTTAACTCTGCACTGCATCGTTCTTGGAAGCTGTTGCAGTTGAGAGGGCTGGGGAGCAAAGTGTAGGAATCATTACATTTAGCTGTTGGGATGAGATACTGAACTGTGACTAAGCTTGGAGAGTAACAAGAGAGCTTTAAAGACACAGCCTCTTGGTAAAGTTGCTCACATTTCTCCTTCCTAATGTTCCATTATTTGGTGTGTGCTTGAGACTTGAGATTTGCTGTTCACTGTTGTCCCAGTAAAATAATATTTTTTCGATTGCTATGCTGCATTAACTGAGCTTTGCATGTTTTATGTGGAAAAGATGTGAGAGCACAAAACATTGATTAAAATTTTTTCCAGAGTCACCAGCTTTGTATTTAACTTAATGGGATTTTTTATTCAGTGGGGGTGCTGATGCTTGATAGCCGTAATGTTTGTGTATGTGCTTTTATGAAAAATTGACAGCTGTTTTAATCTGCTACCCGGAGTGTGTTTTATATATGCTTACTGTACCCTTTCCAAGTATCTTCACGTGGGGTTAGCCTAATTAAAAGGTTGATTATTAAAGTTAATTTAGTCACCCCCCCAGCCTCAAAGAGTGTGGAAAAGGTCAATGGTTTTTGTTTTTGCTTTTGCTTTTTGATTGATGAGTTGGCTTCATCAGACAAACCAGAGAGATCACTGTAAACTCCGGATAGTCTAATGTCCAACTCCTAGTTAAGAATGCCTTTATAAAAAACTATTTAACTTTTGAGGGGTGGGGAGGAGTAAGTCTTTAAAATATTTTTGCATGAGGAACATGTGCTTTGAATGCTCAGGTATCATCAGAAACTCAATTCAGCTGCCATTTGAGTTCCCTCTGAACGACAATAACTGTGCTCTGTGTTTCAACATCTGTTGTTTAATCTTCACCTCTGCAAGCTAGAGAGTGGTTACTTTTTACAATTGGGAAAACTGAGGGTCTCAAAAGAAATGACTTGTCCAAAGTCACTTGCTAATCAAGGGCAAGTTGGATTCACTTCTATTAGTGGAGTGGCCTCAAAAGCTTTGTGCTTTTTTCATGCTAAAATGGATTGTGCTCCTTTTCTGGTGTTTTGGTCTTGGGTTATTTTTCACGGGAAAGCACATGGGATTGTTTTAAATTTTACAAAACCAAGCTTTTTCTTTTCATGTCTACCCGTTGCCTTTCAGTTGATTATCTTCCTCTTCTCCATGACCCCTTGTGTAGGAGAACTCCCTAGGGCATAGTGGGTTGTTACCTTTTGGACTGCCTTGGTGACATAAAGGGTTATCTGTGGCGCTAACCACAAGGTTGGGAGTTGAACGCCCTCAGCAGATCCACAGGAGAGAGAAGAGGCTTTCCTTTAAGGATTTACAGCCTTGGAAACAACTAACCTGGGGTGGGTTTTCTCTGTCTTCTAGGGGCTGTGAGCCCTGAAGAGCATGCCCATCTTTGTTGCTACGTTAGCACCCAGGCAGTTGGTCTTTTGTGAGACCCAGGCCTTGCCTTTTCCATCTGTGGCATGTGAATCAGTTCAGCTCACCATAACCCTAGTGACAGAACTGAGCCTCAGGGTTTTCTTGGCTGTAAACTTTTACGAGAGCAGATAGCCAGGTCTTTTCTCCAGGGGAAGCTCTGATGGGTGTTCAAACAGCTGACCTTTCAATTAGCAGCCCAGCTCTTAAACACTGATTGCATCACCAAGGTCCTTTCCTGTACAGAGTCGGGCAAGTGCCATGAAGTCTGGTCTACATTCTGTTGTGTACTAATAGAAGAGTTGAAATCAATCCGAAGGGTTCCTGTTGTTTTATATGACTATACTTGTTTCACAAAAGTTGGTGGGACCCATGAGTAACTTGTGTGAAAATTGTCCTGTGAACCTAACTTGGTTTGTGTAAACATAAAACTGAAAATGCAGTAAAATAACTATTTTAAAAAGTTCGTTGGGTAGTGTGTTGAATTGTATTCTTAAAAACCCATTTTATTGTGATGTGGGTTTAAGTTTACAAGGCACATTCATTTCCCATTGAACAATTTATGCACATTTTGTTTTGTGACTTTAGTTGGAACCTCTCACTGTAAGCACTCCTCCCACTAATAGCTGGGGGTTCCCATGTCCATTCACTCATCTCCCCTGTCCCCTTCCTGCTTGTAATTTTTTTTCAGGGGGCAGATGCTACCTTTTTGGTTTCCTCTGGCTTATTGTTCTGAATTGTGTTCATGATTTATATATTTTTTATGTTGACATGCTGTGAGTAACTTCACCACAATGTCCTCACCCCATTATCATTGAAAGAGCCCAGGTAGCATTGTGGTTAAACCATTGGCTGCTATCTAGAAGGCTGGGCAGTTTGAACCTCGGCTGCTCTGGGAAGAAAGATGTGGCAGTGTCCGTAAAGGTGACCCTATACAGTCACTCACGATGAGTTGAAATTCGCTAGGTGGCAATGGGTTTGAGTTTATATATATGTCATTTATACTCTATCCAAAACCATGGTGAAATGTGTCTAGAAATCGTTCAATTGTTTTGAGTGGTTAGATTTGAGCTAAAATGTAGGCGACTTAATAAACCCATTGCTGTTTGGTTCTGTAGTGAGCTTTTTAGTTGTTTGGTGCTACCGATAAAAATCTCTTGCGAGTTCCTCTTGTTTCCACTTTCTGTTTTAGTTCATCTTTTCACGTGATTGCAGCATTTTCTTACTGTATCCAGTGGTAGATAGTTAACACTTAGACTCATTACTGAATGGTATCTTAGACTGAGTTTTCTTTCCTTTTCCCTTCCTGCTTTTCATTAATCAGTACTAGAGTTTTCCCTTATCTTCAGGAATGCTGGATGTTGGATTTCTGACCTTAAGATAAGCTCGTGGACACGAGTCATTGGTGTTTTTCATAGTCACCAGTCAAAACTTATGCTTTTTGTATGTTGGTTTTTACCTTAAGCCTCATCCTGTAGGAAATGATTTTCCATGTGATAGTCATGTACTCAAATTTTTCAACAATGAGTTTCTCCATATTGTTTTCTTTTGTATTTCAAGAATATCAAGAACAGGTGTTGCACCACAGAATCATGGCCTAAGGCATCCATTGCATGAGATAAATGCATTTTTTTTCTCTTGAGCTTGGAGAACTAGTTCTGTACTATATTGACTGGAGAAATCCTCACTAAGATTATTTTTTGTGTTCTGTCACTATGAGTTGGCATGAGAGACTGAGTTGACTTGATGGTAGTGAAGCTTGTTTTTTGTTTGGTTTTGGTGGTTAATATGAGGAATCCAGGTTGAGAAAGGCGGCTAGAAAATTAAAGGACTTGGTTTGACCCGAAGGAAAACTTTGACTTTTCAGTCAGCTTCCTGCCTGTAACCCTGAAATAACCTCTACTAACACTTAGATATGGAAATATAAATGCAGTTTATGTCACCTCTTCTGTGGAATAAATTTGCTAGTGTTGATTTCAAACAGTTTAGCTCTTATTTTTTGAGTCCCGAATGAGAAGTTAAATAATACTAGACTTATATGTATAAAGGAAAATCATGGGAATACTTATTCATTCTGTAATTAAAAATCTTTGGGGGGGGGGCATCACTGCCCTTTGGTGGGAGTAGGAAGCCCAGCCTTGCTCCTGGAGACCTGCTGCTGGATTTGAACCGCCAACCTAGTGGACCGCAGTCCCACACACAACCACTATGCCACCGGGGCTCAGCCAATCATTGACAGGGATTTAACACTGACCCAGGCTTACTGAGCCTGGCAGCGGACTTTGAAACTTGCTAATACAAATCCTGTAGACAGATCAATAGCCAGTCCTGAGGATGGTGTAGGACCACCTCTCCTCTCCTCCTGTTGCAGCCGTGATTTGGGGACTGATTCAGGCCAGCTCTCAGGAACAACAACAGAACCAATTAGACTCTCAACTCTTTGCCAGGAAATTGTTATTAAATCCATGTGTTTCAGCGTATGTAATCCCTTCATAGACCTCTGAGGTAGGATGACCATTATAATCTTTTGAGAGTACTTTTGAGACTCAAAGGAGATAACTGGATGGACATAGGTAGAAGCTAGACCTGGTCCAGAGAAACTTAAGAATACACAATGACCCTCAGCACTACTTACTTTACAGAGGAACCGAAACACAGGTACAAAAAGCAACTTGCTTAGGGCTGGCCCCATGATTAGTAGTGGTAGGAAGAGATTTGAACCCGCTACTGGGATTTCTGCCACATGAAAGCGATTGAAAATGGTTTTACTTAGGGCTGAGCCCCGGTGGCGCAGTGGTTGTGCGCGGGACTGCGGCCCACTGGGACGGAGGTTCAATTCCAGCAGTGGGGCTGGGCCTCCTACTCCCACCACCGGAGAGCAGTGATGCCCAAAAAACCAAAAAAAAAAAAAAAGGTTTTACTTGTCATATTCTAAGAATTTATTTTTACTTGTTTTAGGGGAATTTGTATTGGTATAGGATTAATAGGAAAAGACTAAATCGGTTTTAAACTGAGAAGAATTTTCATTTGACTTTTTCAAATGACTTTTAGAGAGTGAGAAGCAGCTTTGCTGAAGTTGTAAGTTTTGTAAGGTAAAACAAGTGAAAATTCAAAGGAACGCCTATCTTTACTGTTGACACACCGGAGTTCCCTTTTTGTTACATATTATTGAAACTCCCATTATAATTTGTTTTGGCGGGAATGCTAATTAATGGTATGTCTTAAGGTTCTTTCCAAAGTTTCTCCTGAGCAAATGACTGCAGAAGGAATTTTGTGACTAGGGGAAAAATTGTAATCGAAGTGAAAGAAAAAGGTCCAGCTTTGAGAATATTTGAAATCCAGCAGATTCAGTAACAATTTGAGTTACATTTTCTAAAGATTGATATGTCACTTCATAAAATTACTAGTCCTCTTTGTAGTTGTTTTAGATTTTTACGTTTGTGGAGTCGTGGCCCTTTGGAACAAACCCCCCACCACCATATAAAAGTAAAGATTGCTGACAGTAAATTTAAACATTTGGAGAAATGATTGATTCTGGCATGATAATTGTAGATCTTATCTAAAATTGTAAATGGGGATTTTTTTTTTTGGTTTGTATTTGTGTGGAGGTAGGAGGAGGTATTGTTTTAGAGAGGTGATCTAAAGTGAGTAGTTTAGTATTTCCTTGAGTAATTCGTGTGTTTTCTTTCCAGCTTGCTGCTTTTGGAAATTTTGTTGGTGCTTCCTTACAAACATAAATTGAGAAGTCAATTAAGTAGGACCACCAACTTTTAAATACCATTATGATTACGCACTTGTGCCACTTTAACAATTTTCGCTTGTATAATTAGGCTACAATAGGTTCTGATCCCATTTTCCCCCCTTATCACCTTTAGTGAATCTTAGTGTCTTAGAGTGAAAGAAAAAAATCCAGTGGGAGTTTCCCTGTCCACCTCCCTTCCCACAGCCACACATAAATTTATGACTCTAGTCACTTGCTTAATTGAGGAATGGATGGCATTCATTATCAAAAAAGAACACTTCAAGATATATTCCCATATAAGGCTATCAATGATAGCATAATATCCATGTTTCCAAGGAAGACCAGTTCGTAGTAGGAATTTTTTAAATAATGTGATTCAAATTTATATATCAAGCAGTAATGCTAAATATGAAGAACTGGAATATTTTTACCAAATTCTGCAGTATGAAATTGATCAAACATGCAATCAAGTTGTGTTAATAATTACCTGGAGTCAGAATGAGAAAGTTGGAAACAAAGAGATAAGTAGTTGGAAAACTATGACCTTGGTGATTGAAACTGCTGGAGATAACATGGTAGAATTTTGCAAGGCCAACAATTATTCATTGTAAGCACTTCTTTCAACTACAACTGTACACTTGAACCTGCCTGATGGAATATTGTTGCTGTTGTTAGGTGCCATTTAGTCAGGTCCAGTCTGTAGGGACCCTATACCCAACGGAATGCCTGCTCCTGCACCATTCTCAGTTGTTCCTATGCTTGAGCCGATTGTTGTAGCAACTGGGCCGATCCCTCTCCTTCCAAGAGGTCCTTCCTCAATGAAATTATAGAGGAATCAAACAAAGGAATCAAATTGAGTAAAAATGATGGAAAAGGTCAATAATAAGTCAGAACAAAGTCAGGGGCTAACTGCAAAACAGCCATCAGTTGCTCTTACGCAAACTTACGTTGAGGTGAAATAAAACTGAAGTCCTTGAGAACCGAAGTATGGTCATGAGTACCCTCCACCTGACTACAGGGACCACCTCCAGAATAGATTTGATGCATTGGCCATTACTAACTCAAGACCAAGTCAGTTGTGTGATGACAACAACAAAGGCATTCTAAAAAAAGGCAGGAAAGAAAAGGCCAAGATGGATGTCTGGGCAGGCTCTGAAACATGAAGAGATGAAGTGAAAGAGCTGACCAGAACATTTCACAGAGAAACATCAGGATTAGAGGAAGGCTCATCAACCTGTGATATGCAGATGACACTTTTTGGGGGCTGAAAATGAAAAAAAGGGTTTCAGAAATTTACTGATAAAGATAAAAGAATACAACCTTCAGTATGAATTACAACTCACAAGTGGACCCAATAAGTCACATCACAATAAACAGGTGAAAAGATTGAAGTTGTGAAGGTTCTCTTTGATTCCACAGTCTATGCCCATGGAAGCCAGAGTTAACAAATCAAATGATTTTCATTCCGCAGATCTGTTGCATAAGACATCAAAGTGTTGAAAAGTAAATAACGTAATACCACTTTGAAGACTAAGGTGTGCGGGACCTTAGCCATGGTAATTTGAGTTACCTCTTGCGTACAAAAGCTAGAAAACAGATAAGGAAGACAGAAGAAGCAATAATACGTTTATAAGATATTGGTGAAGAATATTGAATACTAACTCCAGTGCTGTTCAGTTAATGCTGACTTGCCACCCGTTAGGACAGCAGAACTGCCCCCTGTGAGTTTCTGAGACGGTCTGTCACTCTTCACGAGAGTAGAAAGCCTTCACTTTCTTCCTGGAAGCGGCTGAAAGAGGTTTTCGAACGGCTGCCCTTGCTGTTAGCAACCCAGTGCTCCTGAATCGAATTCAAGGGGAACTTTAAAAAGTTGGAGGGCCAATGGACTAGACAGGTAGGAGGAACAAATCTGTGGAAGAAACTCAACTAGAGGGCTTCTTAGAAGGGAAGGTGGTGAGGCTTGGTCTTGTGTACACTGGAAATGCTATCAGGAGGGACCATCCATTTCTGGAGAAGCATGTCATACTTGATACAGTGGGTCAGCTGAAAAGAGGAGTGCCTGCAGTGAAATGACTTGAATGAGCGGTTGCTGCAGTGGGCTCAAAGAAAGCTTTAATCGGACAGTTTCCATTCTATTGTACATTGGGTCATCCTCATGTGTCAACCCACTGGATGGATCGAAACCAAGAAAACATTTATAAGTGCAGTCAATAATATTTGTTAATTTTCGACTAGCTTCATTCAGCGTGATTTCAAGATTTTCCCACATTGTAGCAGGTCTCAGGACTTTGAATTTTTAAATGATTTACGTCATTGAACACATCCTAAGGATGCCTTGAAAAGGGGGATTCCATTTCTGAATAGATGAAGAAACTATACAATTTCAGTTATTGTGGTAGAAACAGTTTGCTTTTGAATTTTAGTATGTGTAATTCAGGTTAACTACTCCATGCAACATTGCTGGGATCAACGCATGAGGTGGAGCTACATGAATTCTCTTGAGATTATGTATGATGTATATGCTTGATTAGATTCTCAGAAAGGTCCAAACTGTGTCGTGGAACATAGAAAACTTCATCTTTCTCCTGCAACGTGGCTGGTGCTGGTGGTTTCAAACTGCTGAACGCAAGGGTTAGCAGCTCAATACATATAATAACCACTGTGCTGCTGGTTAAATCAGTCAGCACTCCAAGTGCCTACTAAGATACTGGAAAGGCCTGGCGCCACAGAGTGTGGCCTATGTTAGACTGCACATGCTGTTACATGAAGAAAGATGGGGGTTTCCGGTCCTGTTGGCAAGCAGTTTGGTATTTGAGAGATACTGGATATAAAATGTTGGTGAACTACATTATGCAGATTCTACTCTCTAGGGGTATATAAAATAGGCCTAATTATTCCAATAGGTTTCTCATTGCCATTGAGTTTTTTTCCATCTCAATGTTGCCCTATCCCAAGGGTGTGCAAACTCTTGAGACCAAAGAGCCAATCCTGTCCCTCCTAACAACTTTCAAATCACTGAAAAGCCTTAAATATCTTTTCTCCAAATGAAATCACCATGATCTGAAATAATAACTTTAAATGTTTTCTTTTTAAGAATTGTTTTTAATTTACTTCAGAGCTGCACATTTCACACTGAACAAGCTGCTTATGACCCGCGAGCCGCAGTTTGCTGATCACTGGTCTACTCTATAGTGTAGAGTAAAATTATACTGCTGTGGGTTTTGGAGACTGTAAATTTTGACAGTAGAAAGCCTCATTTTTCTTTCAATCCAATAGGGTTGGTTTCATCCAACCCCCTTTTAACTCAATGCACTGAGATTGGTTTGTGTTAGT
Source organism: Nesogale talazaci (assembly GCA_004026705.1). Lineage (NCBI taxonomy): Eukaryota > Metazoa > Chordata > Mammalia > Afrosoricida > Tenrecidae > Nesogale > Nesogale talazaci. The sequence continues at coordinate 184,665 of PVJH01001656.1, read as the reverse complement.
CTGACACTTGGCTACTAATCCGTGTGTGCTGAGTAGAAATTCTCTGAAGCTTTCAAGTCTGACCTTCAGGAAGGAAATTGCCAGACTTGTCTTCCATGATGAGTCTGGGTGCATTTGATCGACTTGGTCAAGCTCTTAACTGTTTGCCTTCTCTAGGGACTTCCTCAGTTATTGCTATTATTTTCTAAAGAATACTAGGCCAAAACCTACAGCCGTTCATTTTGTAAAAAAGTTTTCTATTGTAAGATCTATGAGACTGCTGAGCCCCGGTGGCGTAGGGGTTGTGCGCCGGACTGCGGCCCACTGGGATGGAGGTTCAATTCCGGCTCCCAGGAGCAAAGGCTGGGCCTCCTACTCCCACCACCTGAGGGCAGGGATGCCTAAAAAAAAAAAAAGATCTATGAGAGTACATGAGAAATGTTCATATGCTCCTTGGGGTTGCTCTAAATAAAATCTGGTTAAATATGTCTTTGCAGGCAGGTTCTCATTAATATGCTTGTCTTAGTCTTTTTGAGGGCCTTAAAAAAGTCCAGTCAAAACAGTGACTTCTGAGGGTGTCTGCAGGTAGTTCAATCCAAGGCTCTATTGGATTGTTTAAGTTACAGCGGTTGTTTTTTAGGACCCTACAGGGTTAATGTTGGTAGCTGTTCCTCAAAGAACATAGCATGGACAGGAGGGAAGATGTTTTAAGAAAATGGAAACTTATATGTGCAAGAAAAGTCAGGAAAATAGTGAGGTGGGATGTCTTTCTGTCATGACAATGCACCAGCTCATTGTTGGAAGGTAGCAAGGAGTGTACTAAAGAATTAAGTTAGAACGTTTAGCCCCATCCACTTTACAGCCCTGATCTTGCCCCTTTAGGTTTTTGGCTCCCCAAATTCAAAGGACCTTGAAAAATAGTACAATTTGGGGAAAATAGTACAATTTGGGGGCTTCCATCAAGGATACCCAAACTGCCATTTTGATGTGGAGTGAAAAGAAGAGTGCAGAATTATTTGGCCGAAAGGGTTACAAAGATAGAAACACTGCATATGTGTAGGAAAAACATCACATTCTGATATTTTTTTGTTCAGTACAGTTTTTTTTTTGGCATCACTGCCCTCTGGTGGGAGCGGGAGGCCCTACCTTGCTGCTGCCGCATTTGAACCGTTAAGCCAATGGGCTGCAGTCCCGCACTCAACCACTATGCCACCGGGGCTCAGCCCAGTAAAGTTTTTTTTTTTTTTTGGGGGGGGGCGCATCACTGCCCTCAGGTGGTGGGAGTAGGAGGCCCAGCCTTTGCTCCGTGGAGCTGGAATCGAACCTCCATCCTAGTGGGCCGCAGTCCCGCGCACAACCACTACGCCACCGGGGCTCAGCCCCCGTAAAGTTTAAAAAATTTTTTTTTTCCAGTACAGTTTTAAAAAATTGTTTTGAACCTTCTCTTGTACATAACGAAAGTTTTTGTTGCCCTTTTAAATGTGTATGGTTCAGGTCTGCTGTTTTGATACAGTGCCATTAATTTGAGATTAGTAATAAATAAATATTTGCCGTAATCTGAAAACAATCAAACAATTGAGGCCAATCATGTATCTTTTAAATGTTTCGGTACTTGTGGTTGTTACGGTAATAACCTAAGTGACAAGAACTCACACCATGTTACACAACCAGTTACTGTTACCTAGAGGTTGAGACTTTTAAAATAGTGTGTCATGACTGTTTCAACCGAGAGAGGCAATCAGCAACTGCTTTGATATATGGGACACTTGTGGGCCTTTATTTAAAATGTTAAATGTTTGATTTTAAAGGAGTTCAGTATTTTGTTTTTTGACCCTGTACTTTTGGAATGTTGGCATGTTTTGTAGCAACATATAATACTTACACTTATTTTATAGTAACATAAGACTGGTATATTTGAAATATTTCCATTTTAGTATTGGTAGGTATATTGATAACTTTCTTAGTTTCAAAAATGGGAATTTTTCCACACACCTCTTGATCTTAACTGCCTTGTACTTAATACGCAAGCTTTATGGGAACTAGAATGTTTTTAATTACAAAAAGCAAGTTTATTGTCTATATACTTAAAAAGAAATAAGCAAAGAGGACTTTTTGTGTTTTTAACGAGTTTACAGATAGCTAGGAACACGAACCTTTGAGAATTTTCCCTCCAATCTGAATGAAGTAGTAGAGAAAATGTAGGCAATATTAGAAAATTCATAATATTTTTCCCTTGGGGTAGAGGACCCTCCCTTTTTCCACCATTCATTCAGGCCAAGAGACATTCCTCAGACTACTCCTGGCAGGAGAATTGAGGAAATGATGGTCACGATTGCTGGTGGAGAAGCAGAAGCATGAAGGTGTGTATTTGAAAAGCAAACTTGTCAATGACAAATGGATTTTTCCAGCTCTGAATATTATATGTACTTTTTTTTAATAAATACCAGTGCATAAAGCACTACTATTCATTGATGAGTCTTCAGTCGTTGCATTCATATTGGTGTGCTACTTGAACAAATATAGAGGGCACATTTGGATAGTTGGGGATTATATTTGAAAAGATTCTTTTAGGGTATTAAGTTCCTGATCCTTTGAAATAGACAGAAACCTAGTTACCTAGGTTGCTGAAGAAAAAAACACAGCCGGGATGAAAGGTAATTATGTATGTGTGTAATATATGGCATTTAAGCGTGCTATTTGGTCCACATCAGAAGTTACCACTTACAGATCATTAAAAATTTCATACTAGGAACTATGGTTTTGTCTGATTTTGTATCCTTGTCTCATTGTGCTGTGTGTGTCATTACAGGTTCTTTAACAATAATTGAATTAAAGCCTTAGGTTTTCTAGAGATGTAACCCTGCGGTATAATTGCATTATTAGTATTCATGTTCAAGGGCTGTATGTTAGAAGAGAAATAGTCAATTAGTTTCCCCTAGTTGACTTTGCAATAATAATAGAGTCTACATATATGCAGTATCACACCATCTACTACATGGAAACCTGTAGTTTTTTTTTTTTGAAACCTGTAGTTTAAAAATTAAAAAAAAAATCTTGCTAGAGCCCCTGTTTGGTAGTTGATGGTGTTTTGATTTACTCACATTCAAAATGATTGAGGAACTTGTTGAGGGTCACTGAGCTAGTTAAGTGGTGGAGCTTACTTTTGAATTCAATTCTGCCTAAGTCCAGGACACTTTTTTTTACAGTGATCTATTTCTTAGTGATCAGGGGGATGGAGGGGGTCAGGGGGAGAAGAAAATTAAAAGGACATAAGAATCCTAAATGGGTGAAATGGAGGAAGACGTTAAATACCTTAAAGTAGTGTGAAAGCTTTGGAAAATTTGGTAGTTTTAGAAAAGCTTGCAAGTATTTTTCTATCTAGAGCGAATAGAGAATCAATCATTCTTACTCTGAAATTACATATAACATCCTATCTCTAGTTTAATAAGCATAAAGTTGCACTTAAAAAAGGGTGGGGGAGGGGATGATAGTTTATTACATTTTATTTGTTTTAATTCTCACCCCAGTGCCATCTGAATTAATTTTAAGGAATTGGCTTAAAAAAAAACTAAAATGAAATGTCATCCACAGCATTGCTGGCTGATGTCTCACTGGCTCAAAGGTAGTGTTCCTACTAAAAGACAATCATACTAATAGGAACAGTCCGTGCAGGTAAATTGGTCTACATCCAGACAACATTTTGATGCCAGAATGTTCGGGTGGTTTTGCTTTGGTTTTTATTTTCCCTTTACGGCTTTTTCACCTCTTGCATCTTTACAATTTCTAGTTTTCTGTATGGTGAGTATAAGCTTTTTTTCTTTCCTTTTCATGTGGACCGCACAAACGTTTTGAAGATGGTGAGGGCTTTATTTCTACTAACCCTAGCTACTCACTGAAAAGAGATGGGACTTTTAAAACATTCCATGTAATCCTCCTAACTGCCCTGTTAAGGTGGGTCCAAGTCTTTGCTGTTTATAGACAAGGGAAACATGACAGAGGCCTTCTACTTACCGGAGGACACATACCTTAAGGACACATACCTAAGCAGTGTGCTGGAGAGGTGAGTGAGCCTCTCTGGAGGCTGGCTACAAGAGCTCATGTGCTTGCTTAATTTGTGCTCCCGTGCTGCTGCTGAGTAGACAGAAATGTGAATGCTGGCTTCAACCTGTCAGTGGAGTTTTAGGTTAATTGCGGGAGTATGTTTCCCCTTGTAGAAATTCCTAGCGGTCAGAAGAATATTGGGTAAATCTCTGAGCCTCCGGCCTCCTGGCTTTATAGGCTCTTACGGAGATTAAGATAGCAATGCACTTTCTGAGTGATATCCGTGTGTTAGATAGTATGCTGAGGGCTTTTGCCAACGTAATAGGTCCCCAGATAAACCAAAAAGTCATTTAGTCTATTTTGTGCCTTGAACACTAGACACATACCTTTGTTTATTTCTTTAAAAAAAGAAAGATTTCTTTTTTGGCGGTGAACATACATTCATTCACTATTTCCAAAGGAACAGTTCAATCCCATTGACTACACATGGCCCATTGGGCCACTGTTCTCTCATGGTCTCAGCCCATATTGTTTCATCACTATTACTTTAACAATGCTCAAGTTCATTGTTGTGCCTATTTGCCATTTCATCTCACTGAGGATCTTGCTTGTCCTTGCTGGCCTTCTACTAAACCAAGCATGATGCCTACAGTGACTGATCCTTTCCTGCTCTTGTGCCCAAAGCAAGGAACTGTAAGGATCTGTAAGGAACTGTAAGGTTTTCATTGGCCATTTATTTGAAGCCAGTCACCAGTTTGTCTTAGTTTGGAAATTCTGCTGTCTCATGGTATGGCTTCCAGCATCATGACCACAGTCTCCAAGTCACTACAGTACGAGTTGACACAAGCATGGTGTAACAATATGACTGTTTTTTCTAATGAGAAAAAGCTTAAAGGAACTTAATTTGTTCAAGCAGGTTCCCACCTCAGCACTTTTGTACCAGCTGGTCCCTCTGCCAGGTTTGGCTACTCATTTTCAGGTTTTGTGTAAATGTTACCTTTTGGGTAAAGTATTCTTTGGTCATGCTGCATATGAAAATATTCTTTAACACAGTAGCGATTCCCCACCCCCACCCCCAGTTTATTGCTCATAGCAGGTTTGCCACGTGCTGGAATATAAATTCATGAGAGCAAGCATGCTTGTTTGCTTTTGTTCATAGCTGTAACTTCAGCAACTCAAGCAGTGCCTGGAATATAGCAGGTCTTTAATATTTGTTGAATGTACACATGATTGGGAGTGGCATATCTTGAGATACATTAGACCGCTCACAAAGCCAATCTTAAAGCCGAATAGATTTAATCTTTAATGAATTAGTATAGGCATTTCCTGGAACCAGAGGAGTAATGGGGCGTGTGCGTACATAGCTTGTGTTGAGATGAGATTGGGGAGGTTGTTGATACCTCTCCAACCCACCTAGTCCACCCCTCTAGTTTTTACAGGGTTACTCTTAGGAATTGCCCTAGGAAGGAGTTCAGCCAGTGTGTGTACGGGTCCTGATTGTCTAGGCTTTGGGAATGTGTTTCCATGTGGGTCTTACTTTCGAGCTCCTTCCTATCTTAACTTGGAAGCAGGGTTGGTTTCGAAACAGGATTTCTCTAGATTTGCAATTTATGATTTAGTAGCTAAAGTAAACAATATGCATACGTATATACAGAGACAAGTACATTTGTGTTTATATATAAAATTTAAGAATTGCCATGTGTGTATCTTAGGTTTTAATGTGTGTATTAAGGCCAAAAACAAACACATGCTTCTTTATGTTCTAATGGAATCCTATGCCACAGCTGTGTACACTCTAGCCACATGAAAATCTCTTTCTTAGACAGTTTTCTGAAAGTATTTTATTATTATTTAGTTAGTCATTTTTCTGGAACACAAACAACAGAATGTAAGTTGCTCTTTAGTACCATTTCCCACCTCCCAATAGGAACCATAGAACAATTTGTTGCTTATCGTGCCATGTTTGTACAAATACCACATATGTGTATAAGTGAATAGGTTTGGGATATAAAAGTGGCACATACTAAATTATTGTATGTTGTATAAAAAGCATGTTGTATAGTCTACTTTTTTTTTTAAAGTTCACACAACTCGAGAGGAAGGCAATGGGTGCCGCTTGGGTGGATTCTTTTTTTTGTTTTTTTGGGGGTCATCATTGCCCTCTGCTGGGAGTAGGAGGCCCTGCCTTGCTCCTGGAGAGCTGCTGCTGGATTTGAACCGCCAACCCAGTGGGCCGCAGTCCTGCACACAACCACTACGCCACTGGGGCTCAGTCTGTAGTCTGTTTTTTTTTTTTAATTACAAATCATTTTATGGGCTGAGCCCCGGTGGTGTAGTGGTTGTGCGTGGGATTGCGGTCCATTGGGATGGAGGTTCAATCCCAGCTCCACGGAGCAAAGGCTGGGCCTCCTACTCCCACCACCTGAGAGCAGTGATGCCCCCCCCCTCAAAAAAATCATTTTATTAAGGGCTCGTACATCGTTTTTCACAATACATAAATAAACATACTGTGCCAAGCACCTTCGCATGCCCGCTGCTGTTATCATTCTCCAAACATCCGCCTTTTCCCTTGAGCCCTTGGTATTGGCTTTTCCATCCCTTCCCCTCTTCCCTTACTCTCCTTTCCACATCAACCCTCAATACTTTATAAATATCTTACACTGCCCAACCTCTCCCCCAACCCACTCCTTTGATGCTGTTCCTCAAATAGGAGCTTATGTGTATATCCTTGCAGTTGGTTCCATCTCTCTACCCCACCTTCTCTTCACCCATCCAGCAGCTCCAATCTAACCATTGGCCTGAAGGAGCTTATCCATCTTGGTTTCCCCATATCTCCAGCTCCCCTCTCTACTAGTGTACCGTCTCCAGTCCATCTGGATTTGTAAGGTAGAGTTGGGACCATGATGGTTTGCGGGGGGAGGAGGAAGGCTTCAGGAACTAGAGGAAACTTGTATGCATCATCCCTGCCTGGCTGCACCTTGACTGGTCTGTCTCCTCCCCGTGACTCCCCTGTAAAGGGGTGACCAATTACCCACCAGTGGGCCTTAGGTTCCCCCCCCCCATGCTCTGCCCCTCATTCGTAATGATGTGATTCTTGTTCTTTGAAGCTCGATACCTGCTCCCTTCATTCCTTCTAGATCACACATGCTGGCGTGCTTCTTCCATGTGGGCTTTGCTGTCTCTGTGCTGAATGGTGACTCGATTATCTTCAAGTCTTTGAGACTCCAGGCATTGAATCATTTGGTAGCTGGGCACCATTGTTGCTTCTACTCTGTTTGCCTCTGTATCCATTTGTCTTCAGCGATATCAGGAGTCAATTGGTCTATTGATTTTGATTTTTGTTCTTTGATGCCTGATACCTGATTGTTTTCAGCACCTCATGGTCGCATGGGCAAGTGAGCTTCTTTTATGGTGGGTTTTGTTGCTCCTGAACTAGATGGCTGCTTGTTTATGCTCAAGCCTTTAAGACCCCAGATGCTGTATCTTTTGATAGCTGGGCACCATCCGTTTTCTTCACCTCTCTTGCTCATGCTCCCACATGTCCTCAGTGGGCACCTTGGGGATGTGTGCACACAGTGATATGTGTCCCCGGGCGGCACCCCCGCCCCCCCCACCGTTTGATGTCTATTGTCTAGACATTTCACCACCTGTGGCCACGCTGGCTGGCTGTTGTGCTTCTGTGTGGGTGTGGTCTCTTCTCAGGTAAATGGTCTATTGTTTATCTTCAGGCTTTTAAGACCCCAGACAATATATCCTTTGATAGCTGGGCACCTTCAGCTTTCTTCACCACATTTGCTTATGCACCCATTTTACTTCTGTGATCATGATGGGCCAGTGAGCCTCTTGGAATACCAGATTCATAGAGCAAAGTGTTCTTGCATTGAGGGAGCACCTGGGTGAGGGCCCAGCTCCACTTGCTACCCTACTATTTGACCTATAGATATGTTCTTAAATTTATTCCCTCCTTATAATAAAGAATTGTATTTATGTGTGGACATACCTATGCTTAGACCTCTGCAAGTGCCTTTTGCCTTCTAGCTCTTTCCTCTATTTCCTTCCATATCCCTCCTGTCCCACCATCATGTTCCACCTTCATTGGTGTTTCAGTGTTTCCTCACAGATTCATTGTCCTTGCTTAATCCCAACCAGGCCTCCCATACCCACCTTTTCATTGATTCTAGACCACTTGTTCCTCCCTCCACCCCACCCCCCATCCATAAGTTTGTCCATGCCCCCTTCTCCTCCCCTCTCTTGTGCCTCCCCAGGAATTGTCAGACCTGACATTCTTTACTCCTGACTCTCTGACCAGGAGTACTCCCTTCTTGATTCGTTTTTTTTTTTTTGGGGGGGGCGGGGTCAGTCCCCTACACTACACAGTACACTACAGGACTCCTGAAGTGTCCTGTGTCACTGTTTGCCTCAGTAGGGAGCCAGTGTGCCCCATTCTGTTGTTGTTTTCCCAGTCCTTTCTGTGGCACATTGGGTCTCCAGAAGGATGTATTCCTCTGAGCATCATGTGTCAGTGTGGGGACTGGACCAGCTCTCTTCCTCTTCCTGCCTTCTTGTCTTTGTCCCTGTGGGTGTGGGATGCTGGCCCCTCCCCCATGCAGTCTACTTTTTTGTATGATGAATTCTGGGCAAAATTCTGTTTCAGTGGAAACTACTTCATTCCAATAGCTGCATTGTACATGGGTACACTACTTTATTTAATTTCTTGGCAGTGAGTGAGTACCTGTGACCCACATTTTCTGGGTATTCTTATAGAAGTGGAATTGCTGGGTTACAAAGTTTTGTTTTAAGTTTTTGATACCCATTGTCAGTTTACCATCCTTTCCCCAAGACTGCCCCTTTAATACCTGGTTTTATCACAACATAACTAATATTGGCCTTTCCCAAAAATCCTGTTTGTTCATTTGTGTTAAAAATAAAAAACAACTCCCCCAAAACACTTAAATTCATTTTATTGGGGTCGTACAGCTTTTATCACAATACAATGTCAGGCATATTTGTTGCCATCATCATTTTCAAAACATTTTCTTTCTACCTGAGGCCCCCCCCTCCCGTATGCCCTCCCTCATAATTTATAAATTATTATTTTACATGTCTTACACTAACTTTTCTGGGAGGGTGTTTTACGTAGATCACTGTGATCAGTTTCCCCTCACCTCCCACCTTCCCGTGCCCCTCTTGGTATCTCTACTCTCTTTATTGGTCCTGAGAGGTTGATCTGTCCTGGATTCCCTGTGTTTCCAGTTCTTATCTGTACCAGTGTATATCCACTGGTCTAGCCATTTTTGTAAGGTAGAATTGGGGTCATGAGAGTGGGAGGGGGGCAGTATTAAAGAACTAGAAGAAAATTGTGTGCTTTATAGGTGCTATACTGCACCATAGCACCCTGACTGGCTCATCTCTTCCTTGTGATCCTTCTGTAAGGTGTTGTCCAATTGTCTACAGATGGGCTTTGGATCTTTACTCTGCACTTCCCCTTATGCACATTGATATGATTTTTTGTTCTGAGTTTTTGATGCCTGATGGCATCCATTGAAACCTCATGATCACACAGGCTGGTGTGCTTCTTCCTTGTGGACTTGTTGCATCTCAGCTAGATGGCCCCATGTCTATCTTCCATCCTTTAAGATCCTAGATGCTCTATCTTGTGATAGCCTGGCACCATCAGCTTTCTTGACCACATTTGCGTAAGCATGCATTTTGTTTTCAGTGATCGTGTCGGGAAGCTGAGCATCATGGAATGCCAGGTTGTTAGAACAAAACGTTCTTGTGTTGAGGGAGTACTTAAGTAGAGGCCCAATGTGTGCATTGATCTATTTCCCTATCACTTTATATAAATATATTTACATATGTACATGTCTGTATTGAGACCTCTGTAAATGCCCTTTGCCTTCTAGTTCTTTCCTCTTGTCCCACTATCATGTACAACCTTCATTCAGGTTGCAGTAATTCCTCTCAGGCCCATTGCCCTTGATTAAACCTTACCAGGCATCATACCCCCTCTTAGCCATCAATTTTAAATCACTTGCTGTTCCCTTGTTCTTGGGTTTGTTAACCCAGCATACGCGCGCACACACCGCCCCCCCACACCCACACAGACCCCGCACCTCCCCCTCCGTTGTCCCTAGAACTCAAGGTCCCTTTGTTTTGTCCTCCAGATTGTTTATCCCGCCTATCTTATGTAGGTAAACATGCAGAGATAATATAAACGCAAAAACAAGGCAGAACAACCAAACAACCAAAGAAAACCAAAAAATAAAACAACAAAAACCCCAAAGACAAAAAAGAAAAGTCTATAAATAGATCCAAGTCTGTTTGTTGACTTTTAGAAGTGCTTTCCAGTCTGATAGGGTGCCATTCTCTGGGTCCTAAAGTCTATTTTTGGCATTGCCTGGGGACCTCATTGCTTTTCTCCCCTTGTTTTGTTGCATGCCCATAGCATTCCACCCCTGTGTAGTGGGGTCAGATTGGACACAATTTCCGCACTGTGCCTCCATTGTTGACCCCCATAGTGCAGTGAGGGTCTTAATGTCTGGTTGAGGCCGACCCTATCATCATCTCTGTGCATTGGCTGCTCTGTGGCTATCGCCCTGGGGGCTTGGTGGGTCAGAATGTGTTCCACCCTCTCTTCTCTCCTCTTTGTTTCCTCCTGTCCTGGGCTATCCTCTGGAATCAATTCTTCTGGGGGCACTCAAATGTTTTAACATTTGGTTTGAGGAACTCTGAAAGGGGAGTGGGTTAGGAATTGGGCTGCCATCCAAACTCCCCAGGAGGTGTAAACAATTTGCTTTAGAATACTCAACCTAAAGGCTTGTATGTAGTTCAAACTCTCCCAAGCACAAAGAGATCAGTTTCTGTAGAGATTACAGCCATGAAAATCCTGTGGGAACAGTTTTACTGACAGGGTCAGAATCCATTTGCGAAGGAAGGGGGTGTTCTTGATTGGTTTTTTTGTTTCTTTTGCTCCCCACCCTCTCCTTCTGGGAAATAGAAAAATTTCTGTCTTGCTTTTGTGCGCCATCTTCATATATAAGGAAGTTAACTACTGCCTGTCATTGTTGCAAAATTTCCTCCAATTTGTTGCTTTATCAGTTGTTGCAGACATGGTGCTTTCAGAAGTTTAAAATATACTTAGTTAAATCTCTAGAGCTAGAATGTTGGTGATAAGATTAGGTGGACTGTGTCTTTCACTGCAGAGGGGCAGACTCTTTAGAAGAAAATGCTACATTAGCTTCTTTTTTTTTTTTTTTTTTAGTTTTTTTTAGGGCATCACTGCCCTGGTGGTGGGAGTAGGAGGCCCATCCTTTGCCTCTGTGGAGCCGGAATTGAACCTCCGTCCCAGTGGGCCGCAGTCCCGCGCACAACCACTACGCCACCGGGGCTCAGCCCCCCATTAGCTTCTTTTATACACTTCGCAAGTTGATATATTTGACGTTTATTTTTTGACCATAATGTGCACATTTTTGCTATCCCTCCCCCTCCTGTTGCCAACCTTTGAATTACCCAGTTCTTTATCTCCTTGTGCATTAGTCTGTTTCTTCTCCCTCCGTTTTAGATAGCGCTGCTTTGCTTCTAAGTAGCATTTTCCCCCTCCTATCTATTACCAAGAGTGAGGTCACAATGTCAACCAGTTTGAACATTTTTGTAGCCATATTATCCCTGCTTTAGAGATGTTATTTTAAATAGTTTTTGCCAGTTGACATTTGAAAAGTAGTACATCAGGTTCATTTATTTTTATTTCTTTGATTACCAGCAAAATGAACCTGTACTTTCCTTTTCCACCAAGGTATTTGGAATGTGATTGACAATTCTAAGTTTAACCTGAGGGCTTTTTAATTAGGAGTATAGAGCAGTGTTCTGGTTAATTCCTGGTAGTGGTTTTTAGTATTCAATCTCCCTCACAACTGTCTTTGAGTCAATGCTGACTCACAGTGACCCCTGAAGGGCAAGGTAGAACTGCCCTTGTGGGTTTCTCAGATCCTTAACAGGAGCAGCTGTCCATGGAATAGCTAGCTGGTGGTTTCAAATTGTAGTATTAGATATACGTACCTGTTTTAAATTGAGTTTGTGTACTATTTTGTAATGTCTGTTCACCTTATTTCTGGTTCTCCAAGTAGAATTCAACTCATAATCTGCAGTTGCTAAGGAAGTCGCCTCCTATAATCTGCTTGCCTTTCTTCCAGCTCTAGCCCAATAAAGCCAAATTGCATACAGCAGGCAGCCAGGCGGTGTAAGACGTTTGTGAGCAAGTGTTTCTCAATGAGATTGAGAGAACTAGTGGTCAAATCTGACAACCCCTTTTTAGCAATTTTAGCAATGAAGCATATATCAAAATAAAAATGTTTTTACTAAAAAAAAGTAAAAGAATGTTTGGAAACTGAAAAAAAAGTTTATACTGGTTCAGCTTTTGTCTTGATAGTGGAATGATGCTTAGTCATGAACAGGTTGGATAAATGAAAATTTGTTGTTTGTCATCATTAAAAGCTACATGGCTGCATTTATGGTTTTGCTAGGTAGTATGATTTCACAGACTCCACTAAATTGTTAGTGGGAAAAAAATTTCATGTCAGATCTGAAAAGTTAGGGCAGATAGGAACATGGAAAAGCTACTTCCCCAACCCCCCTTAATATGGATTAATTAGTTTTATTTAGGAAGATAAAATTGCATTATCTATAGCTTTGCTTAAAGTAATCATGCCTCTTAATTACATTATGTTAAATATCCTGGAGGGAGTGCCACCCCTTCTCAATACAATCACCTTACTGTCTTTTCTTTGGTAGCACTCAACCTCTGGTATTTTCTTGTTTGTTTTGCAACCTCTTTTTAATCCATTAGAATTTAGGGACTTTTCTAGACCAAGCTGTAACTTTGGTTATCTCTAGCAATGCATGACACGTAATGTTTTTAGGAAATGTCCTTCAAAGTAATCAACTTCCAATTTAGTAAATTATCTGGATACTTAAATATTTAGAAAAAATTCAGTCAAAGTTGTGAATTTAAACTTTGGAACTTTAAATTTTTCTCTTAAAAAAAAGTTCGAGATACTGGAAAATATTTTGCCATCTAAAAAATTTGTCAGTATTACTAAAAAGCTAACAAAGCAAACTCACTGTTGGGGAGTTATTCCTAGCTCAGTGACCCCAAAGTACCAAGTTAAAGGCAGAGGTTCTCAGTCTGGGGAACAAATGAGCCTTTCACAGGGGTCGCTTGATTCATAACAGTAGCAAAATGATAGGAAGTAGCAACAGAAACAATTTTGTGGTTGGGGGAAGTCACCACAATATAAAGAATTGTATGAAAGGATCGTGGCTTTAGGAAAGTTGCAAACGGCTGCTGTAGAGACTAGCATATGACTATTTCATATATATATATATATATATATCACATAATATATCTAAATAATACTGGTAGATAACAGTCGATATATTTATGGTAGTAGCAGGGCTAGCGTTCTGACTCAGGTGAGCTTCCTCTGTCAGTCTTCTGTTCTAATCTTTCATGGCTTTGATCCTAGAGATAATTGGCTGTCTGATAACAAAGGCATTTGAGTTTTACTGTTTTCTGGCTCACTTCTGGTCTTGTAAAAGAGACTAACTTCCCCAAAGTGTTTGAGAATGTTTTGCGGCACCCTGGAATGGAAGTTAAGCCTTAGAGCTAGATTTAAATTAGTTTTATGACTTCTTTCCTTATCTGTGACCTCCTGGGAATTACCTACCTTGTTTCTCATCTGTAAAATGGATAGGCTGTCTCTCACTGGAAGAATTAAAGAGAGTGTGTTATGTGTCTGACACTTGGAATGTACTTGATGCTATTTTATAAAACAGCGCTGAGAGTAAAGCCTGTAGGAAAAAAAAAACAATCTATAGAGACAGGAACTGGTCTAATGGTTCCTGGGGACTGGGGAGAAAAGGGGAACTAATAAGGGGTATAAGAATGAAGAAAACGGAAAAAAACCCAACAAAACAAAAAAGAATGAATAAAATTTAAAACTGGTGATATTTGTATAATTTTGCCTGATGGGATTGAACTACTGAATTGTGTGATATGTGAATTATATGCTACTAATACGGTTCAGAAAAACAGCCATTTAAGAAAGCCTTTTGTAGCAAATGCAACCAAAGGTTTTATATTAGTATTCAGATTGATGTGACCAATTATTATGTCTTCAGTGTTATCGGACATGAGGTTTTCTTTCCTTCTATCTATCTATCTATCTATCTATCTATCTATCTATCTATCTATCTTGGACATGAAGCTTTTACCCCCTGTTTACAATCTTCAACAATAACCTGGCAGTTACAGGTGCAAAGCTCTCCTCATTTTACAACAACAGTGACAGAGATGTCCCTTATCCAGTTATAAACAAACAAATAAATAAAACACCACACTCACTACTATCAAGTCGATGTTAGTCCTAGCATACTGTGAGTAGAACTGCTAGTGGCTTCAAACTGCTGACTTTGTAGTTAGCAGCCCAATGTGTAAGGCAGGGGTCCTCAAACTTTGTTTGTTTGTTTGTTTGTTTGTTTTTGGCTATCATTGCTCTCCGGTGGTGGGAGTAGGAGGCCCAGCCCCACTGCTGGAATTGAACCTCCGTCCCAGTGGGCTGCAGTCCCGCGCACAACCACTACGCCACCGGGGCTCAGCCCGGTCCTCAAACTTTTTAAGCAGGGGCCAGTTCACTGTCCCTCAGACTGTTGGAGGGCCGGACTATAGTTAAAAAAAAACACAACTATGAACAAATTCACTGTGGGGTCCAGGATGCTAAGCAGGACAGACAGCAATGGCAAAAACACCCGGAGGCCAGCCCGATAAATGTCCTCAGCATGTGGCCGGTGGGCTGTAGTTTGAGGATGCCTGGTTTAACCACTCCGTTGCCAGGGCACCTCTATTCTAATTAAGACCTCTGGAATAAATGTTGACCCACTTGAATCTACTAATGAGGAAATTGAACTACACCGAGGAGGAAGATGTCACTAGTAGTGGTAGTTAGTAAAATATTAATTTCTCACAGTAAAAGAGTCCTAGTGGCACAGTGGATAAGCTCTCAGCTACTAACCCAAAAGTCAGTTATTCAAACTAACCATTCATGGGTGAAGATGGAGAAGTTGGTTTCCTTAAACAGTACAGTCTTAGAAACAATATGGGCAGTTCTACTCCGTCCTGTAGGGTTGCTGAGTTGGAATAGACGTGATGGCAGTGGGTTTAGCTGTAGTGGGATATGCTGAACCCAAATTGGTAGAAGTTCATAAAGTCACTACTATAAAAGGTTACAAATGTGTGCGCAAATGAAAATAAGCACCATTGTATCTTTTTTGGTTACATTTATGAAATACTTATACAGAGCTATATACTTGTGCACACATAGATAAAGCTTATTAGGGAATGTGGAAATTGATGGTTTATCAGCACTGCAATGCTGTGTGATCTTAATTTAGAAAAAGAACAAGAAAGTTACAGTTGGGAGAAGACATGGCGAGAGATGATTCAGATGAGTGCACAGAAGAACGTTGTCATTAGCCCTTCAGGGAGTTGTCAACAAGAAGGCATGGTGTCCATTATATTGTTCCTTCTACTTTGGGGGTCAGACACTGTAATATAGTCTCAACTACAGGTTTTCATTTTAGTCCTTTATTAAACTTTAAGCATTCATTGCCAACGAAACTATGGAATTTTGGTTTTAGTTTATTATTCTTGAAATTATAGCAGTGATAGACTTACATTCCAAAACTTTTTTTTGTACCTTACTGACTTATTTTTTGAGAATTTTCAACGTGGTGTCATTGAAGAGGCGTTTTTATTTTTTTTTGTTTTTGTTTTGTTGGGCATCACTGCCCTCTGGTGGTCGTGGGCGCTACCCAGCGCTGCTCCTGATAGCTGTTGCTGGATTTGAACCGCCAAGCCCATGGACCGCAGTCCCGCACTCAACCATTTACACCACAGGGGGTCAGTTTAAGCTTCAGTATATGTCATACATTGCAGTATCACGAGGGAAATCAGTTATTAGGTTATGCCCACTGCCTTTTGTGTAACTTGTCTTGTCCATCAGCAAAGCAAATGCTTTACTGCTCTCAGCTTTCCGAATCACTTCATGTATTTTATGGTTGATATCCTTTATGGTATGTGTGTTCTTTTCTGTCTCATTGCTTCTGTAAAAAAGACTGGTTGAGGTGTTAGCTTGATTTCTTCACTGGTTCCATTCATCTGTGAGTACTGTGAGACAGTGCACCATTGATTTTTGCATTTTGCATTTATATTCAGATTTTAAAAGAAGCTTATTAAAAGAATTTTCCTGGGCAAATAGTATGATGGTCTTGGTGGTTTGAAAACTTACCAGACTTTTCCCCACTTGTTTCCATTTGCACGCAGTGGGCCACTGTGGGGGGTGGGGATGCTGACAGAAGTGTGTGACAACAGACGTGGGATGACAGCAAATTGTGTCCAGTATGTCAGCAGAAATTTATTATTATTATTATGATGATTTTTGCTGGATCCCTGAGGCGTTTATTGGGCAGCCTTGGGGTGGGGTAACACTGTTTTCGGCTGCTTGGTGGTGAAGCTTGGCTTGTGGCGCCGCAGGACTTGGTGGGACAGCGGGAACTTGATCTTGGAGTCAAGAAACTGCTTGGCTGCAGGCGGGCAGCATTTGCTGGCTCCAGTCTCTTCCACCTTCATGATTCAGATGGAATAGGCCCGGGCTCGGTGCCGAGCACCCAAGTCACTGTAGTACTGGATGACGGCGCCTGTGGTGGTCAAGTCCCGGTACTCGCGGTGTATATTGTGGGTCCCCCTATGAGAGTGGCAGCGCAGCCAGATGCCCAAGTTCTTCCTCCGCAGAGGGGCCTTCTCGAACACCTGCCCACAGGACACAATCTCCCTGAAAGACTTCATCTTCTTCAGCTGTGACATAAAGTGTCAGTAGCGGGACTTGGCGACGATGTGGTCGGGAGCGGAGATGCACATGCATACAGTAGAGTGGCGGGGTGGGCAGGCAGCGGCCCACCGCCCTGTACTCACGAAGCGTACCCAAGGCCTTTATTGTGGTTCTTCTGCGCTCGTCCTGATCCACAAAAGCAGAGATTATTATTAAAAAAAAAAAGATAACCCAGTAGTTACTCCAAAAGTATCTTCCATAAGCAAAGCCTACATGTATCAATTTACCTGTGGGAGTCAAAAACTCTATGCTAATTTACTTTGGAACCTTCCAGTGCTCTCTTATCAGAATTGTTAGAATATTACCCAATTACAATGATGCTTTGAAGCACGTGGAGTTTTCTTGCAAGTTGATATATTACGGTCACAGATTTTGTCAGCAATTTTGGTGTTCTAGCTATACAATAGTGTGGTAAGTAGTATTTGTACTTATGTCAATAGACCTTGCTTGAGAAAGAAGCAGTGATTGAAGAAAATAGAATAAATTTTAAAAGCTGCAGCCCAGTTTCAAATAATTTTAAATTAATGCTGTTGTAATTCATCGTAGAAAGACCTTACAAGGTAATTTTGTGATAAGCAGCCATGTAATCTCGGAAGCATTACATTTAAGCAGTGTGCAAGTAACTATAACACACAGTATTCTGTGATTAAAATGGAGAGTAAATAAACATCACTAAGGATATTCTGTCTAGTCTGGTACAGGTGGAAGTTTGGGGAAGGAGGGCACCATGTGTTAATACATTGGGTACCACTAGCTTTGGCGATAGCACTGGTTTAGAAGGCATTGTTAAGCTTATCATAAGATGTAAGCTCCCTCCCCCCTTCTGCCTGTCTCACATAAAAAAGCCCTAACCACCACCACCCCCCACCAAGCCCCAACAACAACCAAGTGACCTTCACGTATTAGGACTGCAAGCGAGATCACAGAAAGTTCTGCATTCTGTAAATCTTTGGAATGTTCCACTGTCTTGGGTTATTGTGTGTTTTACAGAAGAATTACCTGGAAGATGCATGGTTTCTGTAGCTTAGTTCTCATAGCTTCACAGGAGTTTCGAAATGTTAGGGCATGCTACTTTTTTTTTTTTTTTTAGGCATCATTGCCCTCAGGTGGTGGGAGTAGGAGGCCCAGCCTTTGCTCCTGAGAGCTGGAATTGAACCTCCAACCCAGTGGGCCGCAGTCCCGCGCACAACCACTACGCCACCAGGGCTCAGCGTAGGGCATGCTACTTTTAAAGAAGGAAAAACTTTATTGTGAATTGCATCAAAATAAATGATCCCTATTCATGGTGAAAATTCAAACACTACAAAAGAGAAATGCAAAATAGAAATCTCTAGTTCATGCATTTTTTTCTTTTCAGACATAACCACTGCTGACAGTTTTTTTTAATTCTTCCAGAAATTTCATGTACACAAACACACAAGACCATACTTACATGTATTGCTCTGTGACTTGTTCCTTTCACTTAATGATGCTATCTCAATGTGATACCATCAGTATCTTTTTAGCAGTGCACCTTGTAATTATGAACCTAGTCATTTTCATGGCTTTGAAGTGACACTTCTCTGTCTTTCTGTCTTATCGTGTGTGTGTGTGTGTGTGTGTTCAGTGATTTTTTTTTCTTTTTGGGAAAAAGTGGTGTTATAATTGTTTCTTTGTACTATTAGCCCAGGCATTTTATGTTGTGTGGGAAGTTCGCGGGGCTGTGATTTAGGACATCTATTACCTCAAAAGAATAAGCTTTGCGTTAATAATGGGTGAAGGAGCCCTCATGCTCCACACTAAACCTGCTGTAAGAATAGACTTATAGCAGTGGATTTGGTTGGTGTGGCAGTGGGTCATTCATATACCGTATATGCTTGTGTATAAGCTGAGGTTTTCCAGGACATTTTTAATGCAGTTTTGTGCTAAAATTTAGGTGCCTTGGCTGATCTTACAGTCAGCTTATATTCGAGTATATACAGTATGTATTCTAATGGTATCTATTAGAGATAATTGTTTAGAAGATGCTATTTTGGTTCCTTTTCTCCAAAGAGTCGATAGTTTTAATACAGATCCTTGATTGCCAAGGAAATAAAAAACATTAAAATAAGTGGTCATTTTTGTAGTGATACTAAGTGTGTGTGTATGAAAAGGTGATTACCCAGAGGGCTTCAAAAGAGCTGTACCGAGGCAGTGGTGATTAAGGTTCAGTAGGATGGAGGGCATTCCTACCTTTTCCTCTTGTTCTGCTCATCCATTCCAATAACAATCACTTTCTCTTAGTCCCCTGAACACACCAAGCTGTTGGCCTCGACTTTGGTTAATGCTGTTTCTAATGCTTAGAGTTCTCCTGTATCCAATTGCTAACATAACAGCCCTTGTTGACCTTCCAGATTTAGATTGGGGTCACCTAGAGAACACACCTGACCCCCTTCCCTTTCATTTAAGTGCCATTTCTGTGTGCACGGGGACTCCCTAAGCATATTGATGCCATTGCACTCATTCATCCTTATTCATTATGATTGCTTTTTGTGGCACTTTCAACTGTATATGCGTTCATTTTGGGGGGGTGACTCTGCTTTATTCACACCCCCTCCAAATACTGTGAAAAATTCCAAACCATGCAGGAAAGTTGAAAGAATTACACAGTGAATGAACACAGTTCCTTTTAAACCCATCACCTTGATCTTACTTTTATACTTGACTCTATATGTTCCCCTTCACTTAGCCTTCCTTCCCTTCTACCCACCAGATACCTATCTTTTGTTGTTGTTGACAGTGCATTTCAAAATTTTTCTGCACCCCAGCACCCCAAAGGACTTCAGCATGCAGGTCATTAAGAGTTCATGTTTTCCTTATTTTTTCACATTTTTGAAAATTGTTTTTTTTTGGGGGGGGGCATCACTGCTCTCCGGTGGTGGGAGTAGGAGGCCCAGCCCCACTGCTGGAATTGAACCTCCGTCCCAGTGGGCCGCAGTCCTGCGCACAACCACTACGCCACCGGGGCTCAGCCCGAAAATTGTTTTTTGTCATTAGGGCTCTCTCAGTGCTGGCATGGCGGTACTTAATATTTGACTAGAAATCCTTAATTTGGTGCATTTGACTGGAAATGTGTTATACTTCAAGGGAGCAATTCACTGAGACTGAAGTAGAGAGAGCTTCATGCAATGGATATAATTACGATTATTAGATTCATGTATTGTTTAAAAGGTCAAGATAAATGTTGGATAAGCTCGCAAAAGGGCAGCCCAGCAGTGAGTTTAGGATTAGGAATATAGCCAGGTTTGAGAAGATACCAGCAACTGATGTTAGCAGCTAGACCTATTAACTGAGCTTTAAATAATGGGTCCTAGGTTAAGCTGAGAGAGGGGGGTGGTTAGGGTTACAGACTGGAGCTGCAGCAGTTAAAATGAGCACTACTCATGTAACAGTGAGCAAGTGTTAGTTTGAACTATAGGTTCAGTGGAACACACAGACACACACACCCCTCTGGTGGCACAACAAGTTAAATGTTGGTTTGCTAACAAAATGCCAGTGGGTTATGCCTTATCAGTTGCTGTGCATGAGAAAGATGTAGCAGTTTGCCTTTGAAATTTTATAGTCTTAGAAACTTAATGGGACTGTTGGACTCTGCCCTCTAGGACAGAGGCAGACAAACTGCTGCTCTTGAGCCATATCTGAAGTAAAATGAGTTTGGTTTTATGTTTTCCATGATATTTGAATGTAACAAGTAATTTAAAGGTTAGAGTGGTTTATTTAAAAGTTTTTTTTTTTTTTGGCGTCACTGCTCTCCGGTGGTGGGAGTAGGAGGCCCAGCCCCACTGCTGGAATTGAACCTCCGTCCCAGTGGGCCGCAGTCCCGCACACAACCACTACGCCACCGGGGCTCAGCCCTTAAAACAGTTTTTAAAAAAACTTCCACCCTATACTGGACACATTCTTCGAATCGAGCAAACATTTTTCTTGGTATGTTCAGACCAGACGCTGATGATTTTTCATCTTTTTAGCGATGCGTGAAAATGGAAAGAGGAAGGTTCCCTTGGTGAGTTCAAATCTATATGAAATGAACCTTTTGGAGATTTTCAAGCTTCATTAGCTTCAATTTGCCTTTCAGGGGAGAGGCACAAGTCTTTCTTGTGGAAGCAAGAATGGTCTGGTGGCCATTGGTACTTTAGTCCTTAAGAAACCTCTTACAGACATTCTGGGGAAATGCCTCCTTGATTTGTGGTGTGGGTTCCTAGCACTTGGGTGAATAAGGTTCAGATGACTAAGTGTTCCAAGACAGGAGGGGAAGACTTTGCTAACTTCTTTCAGTTAGCTACTCTGTAGGGAGAACTGGGTCATCCTGTAAACCTTCCAGGTTGTTGGCTTACCTAAAGCAGCCTTTTCAAGTCTAAGCTATGGATCACCACCTCTGTAGGGGACTTGGGAATAATACCAGGTGCTTGAGACTCTGAATCCACTGACTCTGGTTCCCTGGATTTTGGGCCTATGGCTTTGCATTTTAATAAGCATGTTCATGATTCTTAGGTATATTGGAATTTCAGAATCACTTTTCTTCTTTTTTTTGAGGGGTGGCAGGCGGGCATCTCTGCCTCTGGTATTCGTGGGCGCTGCTCAGTGCCACTCCTGAGAGCCGCTGCTGGATTTGAACCGCCAAGCCCGTGGGCTGCAGTCCCGCACTCAACTACTTACCCCCCCCCCCCCCGGGCTCAGCCCCACCCAGAATCACTTTTCAATGATTTACTGAGTGATCACCTGTCAGTATTATAGCGGGACCAGTGCTCCCTGAAGAGAAGGACCGTTACAGGTGGTAAAATGCAGCTGTTGGGGATTTGCTGCTGCTCAACGTTTTGCTAGAGATCATTTTGTGTACACAATTGTTTTCATTGCATGTATTGAAAAAGATGTAAGATGTTTCCAGATATTTTATGTGATTTACAAAGAAGGAAACTAACACCTGTTTTATGTTTGAAATTTGACTAATTCAGAATCCTTTAAGAGCAGTAATCTTCTTTATGTTCTGAAGAGCTAGTATGTGAATTAATCTAATAAGGCAACCATATATTTGTGAGACAAATGTGTACAAGGTGGATTCAAGGCCAGATTTTTGCTTCTTACTAGCTGTGGGTCTTTGGCTATGGCTCTGAATCTTTAAAAATGTATTCTGTGCTGATGAGTGCATAGGGAGAGTTGATGTTATGTAATGAAAACTATCATGTTATTACTTAAGTATTTTGATAAGACTCTGGTGCTGTGAGAACATTTTTCTTCTCAGGTACAATACAAACAAGGTGACTGGGTGGTGGTGGTGGCGGCTCTGCAAACACCTTTAAAAAAAGCACACTTGGAGAAGAACAAATGTATGAAGTGGGGGGTAAACGGTGCATCAAAGAAGTGTGGAGAATAGTGAAGTAGCCAATGATGCTGATCTCAGAAAAGCGTGGTGTGGGGGAAAGAGGAAGCGCACGTGAAGGTGTGAGGAGGCTATGGAAGATACAGCTTTGATGGACTTGGATGGATTAGGCATTTAGAGGTGGTATGTAGAAAGTGGTTTGTCTCTGTAGAAGTAGTGGAGAAATTCATCCTTGCACCAGAAGTTTTCTTATACTGAGCACAATCCATTTTATGGATGTGATTACTCATTCATTCCATTCATCAGTTGCAGGACACTGGGATTATTTCCCAGTTTTGGGCAATTATCTACAAAGTCACCTGAAAGTTGAATAGTTTGGGTCTTTCATATTTGGATCTAGCATCCATTTTTATTATTTTGCAAACGGTGTAATTGAGAAAGACTCTTCATTGAATTGCCTTAGCACCTTCATCAAAAATTAAGCTGCAGTTTTTGTGTGGGTCTATTTAGAGATTCTCTATTCCACAGATCACACATGCCCATTTTTTCACCTTTATCGCTGTCCGAGCTATAATTAACATATAAAATTTAATAGTTCTTTCACCAAGAAAGATTGTACCGTCACCACCGTAATAAAATTTTTCCTTGTACCCATTCTTGTTGACCCCCATTTCCCCATCCTCTCCATGCCCCCAGACAACCATTAATCCAGCTATTAAAAAATCTACCCATCTCTTTCTTTATACAGACAAACATCAAAAGCAGGGCAAACAAGGACCCAGCAACAATGACTATATAAAGAGAGGGCGATCTCAATCTCAGAGAAAGCAGAGAATATTAAAAATTTAGAATAAGTTCACTTTGTATCCAGAGGAAGATCAAATGACTGGCTGTTGCGGTCCAGTGTAAGTACGGCCATGTACATGCTCTGGTCTAGTTCGAAGTGAGAGGTGTCACTGGGGTCATGGTGGATGAAGGTGAGGAAGCCTTGAAGAATCAGAGGAATAGTGTATGTTTCGTCAGTGCTTTACTGCACCCGGGTTGATGCATCCCTTCCTTGTGACCCCTCTGATGGGGAAGTTCCATTGTCTACAGGTGGGCTTTGGTCTCTGCTCTGGTCTGCCTGTTTTTTTTTTTTAATAATTTTATTGGGGGCTCTTTCAGCTATTATAACATTCCATACAACATCTGTATCAAGCACATTTGTACACATGCTTCCACATTCATTTCCAAACATTTTCCACTTCACCCCTTGGTATAAGCTCCTCTCTCCCCTCCCCCTTTTTTGGGGGCACATCACTGCCCTCTGGTGGGAGTAGGAGGCCCAGCCTTGCTCCTGGAGAGCTGCTGCTGGATTTGAACCGCCAACCAAGTGGGCCGCAATCACACACAACCACTGCCACCAGGACTCAGCCCAAACCCCCCCCCCCCTTTATTAATGAATCCTTTTATTGGGTAATGCCCCTTGTTCATAACCATATGATTTTGTTTGATTGTTAAGGGTCTTCTGATGCTTGTTACCTGGTCCCTATGACACCTCATGCTCACACAGGCTGGTATGCTTCTTCCATGTAGCCTAGTTGTTTCTTTATTGGATGGCCGCTTATTTCACTTCTAACTTTAAGACCCCAGATGCTATATTTTTTAATACCCGGGCACCATCTGTCTTCTTTACTACATTTCCTTATGTACCCATTTTGTCTTCAGTTCCTGTGTCTGGAGGGTGAGCATCTCAGATTGCCAATTTGTTACAACAATGTGTCCTTGTACTGAGAGGAGGGTATGAACAGAGACCAAAAGTCTGCCCACTACCTCAGTGTATTGCCATATAAATATATGTACATTGGCCAATGCTTCTATTTTTATGGATTAATGTAACTACATATGGACACCCCTAGGCTTATGCCTCTATCCATAGTTTTCTTTTCTAGATCATTCCGTTTTCTTTTATCTTCCTTCTGCCTGCCCTACCATCGCTCTACTTCTGCCTCATATACTTTCTTTCAGCTAGATTGCTGTTGCACCAGCATTTCCAGGATCTATCAACCTTGTTAATGTTTTTATTCCCATCTATGGTGCTGTTTGCCCATCCCCCCTTCCCCCTTCCCCCTTCTCCCCCCAAATCCCCTTTGGTCCTTTGATCCCCTGGCTTTCTCCTTGAGCTTGCTTCCCATGCCTGTCTTGTGTAAGTAGCCATACCAACAATGGCATAGACCAAACAAACGGTTGACCAAAAAAAGAAAGAAAAAAGGAGAGAGAGAAGGAGAAAAAGGATCCCAAACAGAAACAAACAAATAAAACTCAAATAAACACAGCAACCACAGCAAAATAAACACATAAGCATGCTTCCAGGTTTGTCTGCTGAACTTTATGACTATCTCCCCACTGATCCTGAGGGGAATTCTTGGAACTGCACCTCCTAGCCTGAAATCTATTTTGAGGGGCTCTTTAGGGGCTTTGTGACTTTGCTATGTTCCCTTTTTGGTCCAGGGTGGGGACTCAGTCCGCAGTTCCTCCCTGCTGTGTGACCTCAGTATTGTCCTCTGTTGCAGTATGCTCCAGCAAGGGGACAGCATGTGGTGAGCTGTTGTTGGCATCACACCCATCTCTGCGCCTGCCTTAGCAGTTCCGTGCTGGGACATCATCCTCCAGGCTTGGTTGTGTCAATAGGTCTACAATGGTCATTCATTTCTCTCTTTCCTTCTTGGTTTGCTCTGTGTGGGCGTGATATGCTGACTTCTCATCCCAACCTGTAGGTTTAATGTTGACCTCTGTCCCATGTACTTCTAGGGAGGGAGTCAGTTTGACTCTGGTTGGGGCTGGCCCTGTAGCCCTATCTTTTTATGCATTATTACTCATGGTTAAGTTGCCCTCATGGTTTGGTGCATCGTGTTGATGTCTGTATATGCACTCCAAATTCTGTAGAGACATAACCAAGAACCCTTTGTATTTTTAAAAATCAGTCTTTTAAAAAATCACTTTATTAGGGGTTCTTAAAACAATCCATACATCAATTGTATCAAACACATTTTACATATGTTGCCAACATAGTTTTTTTAAGACATTTTTCTTTTTGTTTGAGTCCTTGGGTATCAGTTCCTCTTTATCCCCTTCCCTCCCCCACTCTCCCTCATAAATCATTATTATTTTCATGTCTTACACCATTTCTTTGCCCATGTTTCTGTTCATCCTGGGGTGAGGAGGTGGGTGGTTATGCATGAATCAATTATAGTCAATCCTCCTGTGTCTCCCCCAACTCCCCCCATCTTCCTCCTGCCCTCATGATATTGCTACTCTCATTACTGTTACTGAGGGGTTTTATTTGTCCTGGATTCGCTTTTGAGGGCTGTTATCTGTACCCTTGTTCATGTCGAACTGGGGTTATGATAGTGGGTGGGGTGGGTAGAGGAGGAAGTGTTAAATAACTAGAGCATTGGTTTTCAACCTTCCTAATGCCGTGACCTTTTAATATAGTTTATCATGTTGTGGTGACCCCCCCCCCCACCACAAAATTATTTTCGTTGCTACTTCGTAACTGTAATTTTGCTACTGTTCTGAATCGTAATGTAAATATCTGATATACAGGATATATTTTCATTGTTACAAATCAACCATAAGTAGATATAATTAAAGCATAGTGATTAATTACCAAACAATATGTAAGTATATATTGTGAAATATTTGTTTTCCAAAGGTCTTAGGTGACCCCTGTGAAAGATTCCTTCGACTCCAAAGGGGTGTGGAGACCCACAGGTTGAGAACTGTTGAACTAGAAGAATGTTGTGTGTTTCATTGGTGGTATGCTGCAGCCTGGCTTTCTTCACATTAAAAAATCATCTTACTAGGGCACATGCAGTTCTTATAACAATCCATACATCAGTCATATCAAGTACATTTTGCACATATGTTGCCATCATCGTTTTCAAAACATTTTCTCTCTATTTGAGCTCTTGGTATAGCTTCTATTTTCCCTGCCCTCCCACCCTTGTGACCCCTTGATAAATTATAAATTATTATTTATATATAATACTGTCTGCTGTCTCCCTTCACCCATGTTTCTGTTTGTGTCTCCCTCTCCCCCCATCATTGTTATTAGTTCCCTCTCCCCTCACTTCCCCCTTCCCCTAGTGGTGTTCCTACTCCCATTAATGTTCCTGAGGGGTTTAATCTGTTCTGGATTCTTTGTGTCCAGAGCTCTTATCTGTACCAGTGTATATGCTGTGGTCTAGTTTGATTTGTAAGTGAGAACGGGGGTCAAGATAGTAGGGGAGAGGAAGCATTAAAGAACTAGGAATGTTGTGTGTTGCATTGGTGCTACACTGCAACCTGTTTGGCACCCCCCATGTAACCCTTCTGCGAGGGGATAGCCAGTTGTCTACAGATGGACTTCGTGTCTCTACTTAAACCCTCTTCATTTGCGCCATACGATTGTTTTGATCCTTCTGATGCCTGATACCAGGGTCCCATCAATACCATGATCACACAGGCTGGTATGCTTCTTCAGTGTGTGCTTTGGTTCTTTTAACATAAAGTATTGGAAGCGTATCATGTATACTATGTTTCACTTCTGTAATCAGTTTGCTGCTCCATGGAGCCCTCCTTTTAATTTGAAGACCAGAATTGGATGGTTACAGGGCTCATACCGGAGGTTCTCAAACTACGGCCAGAGGACCACATGAGGCCCATTGAGGACATTTATCCGGCCCGTTGGGTGTTTTGTCGCCGCCGCTGTCCTGCTTAGCAGCCGACTCATCCTGGGCCCACAGTGAATTTGTTCAGATTTTTTTTTTAACTGTAGTCTGGCACTCCAACTGTCTGAGGGATACTGAACTGGCCCCTTGTTTAAAAAGTTTGAGGACCTCTGCTCATAGACTGTTAGGCTGATTTGACTAGAGAAACAAACAAATCCAGTGACATGTATGTGTAAGAAAGAGTTTTATATCAAGAAGTAATCATATATTAAGAAAGCATCTCAGTTTATAAGTCCAATAATAAATAGTCCATAAGTCCCCCTTCAGACTCACGCATTCACATGCAATAATGCTGAATGCAGGAATATTACCGAGCAGTGGGTGCAAAGTCATGTAGATCCAATGGCAGTTGAAGCATCACAGGGCTCTGGCAGGTCTCAGAGTGGCTCACCAGCAGGAAGGGGAAGTCAGAGAGGGGTTGTTACTGAGGGTTTCCCAAAGCCCTCCTTATAAGAAGGCCATGCCCACAAGGAGGTACCCTTAGGCTGAACATAGCCCCTACACTTTTATATAGATCTTCAAGTTGACATGAAATTATGTAACTGCCACACAGACATTGAGACAGTTTCTTTGCTGCCATTTCAGTGGAGAGGTCTAGAGGATAGAACTCGATATATTCCTGTATATGTCTATACATATTCTGTTGCTATTTTGGCCAACTATTAAAGTTTCCTAATTAGTGAACTTTGAATTTTTTTTGTGTGTGTGGGGGGGGCATCACTGCCTTCTGGTGGGAGTAGGAGAACTTTCGATTTTGACATTGTAAAAAGTGAAGGGGGGAGCTGGGAGGGAGTGGAAAAAGGAGGAACTACTAGTACTGAGGGCTTAAGTAGAAAGAAAATGTTCTGAGAATGATGATGGCAACATGTACAAATGTGCTTTGCATACAATGGTGGATGTATGATTGTGGTGAGTTGTGTGAGCCCCTAATAAAATGATTAAAAAAATAAATTAAGGAGAAAAAACTTCAGAGGAGGGTTATATATACGTTTGCCAAGTTTTTCCCAATGACAATATTACTTATAACTCTAGTATAATATCAAGCCTAGGAAATTAACATAGGCTCAACTCAGTTTCTCCATGTTTACCTGTTAGGTAAACACATTTTTGTGATTATGTGTGTATATGAATAACTCTGTGCAATTTTAGAACACATGTAGATGTGGATAACAAACACAATCAAGATAAACTATTGTATATACTCATAAAAGCTGAGTTTTTCCGCACATTTTTTATGCAGTTTTTTTTTTTTTTTGGTAAAATTAGATTCCTCGGCTGATATTCGGGTTGGCCTATATTCAAGTTTATATGGTAAGATTCCATTACCATGAAGATCCTATTTATAGTCACCTTCATAATACCGCCTTCTTCCCTCTACCCCCACCCTCAGTTCCTGGCAATAACTTGCCAGTCCTCTTGATATGACTTACTAATTTTGAACATGATATAAATTCAAACATGCAATATAGTCTTTATTATCTTTTTTGACTAGCCTAATTCTGTGGAACTTATCAAGTTGTAAATACCAGAGGGCCGCAGTAAAAGCACTTTATCCTGGATTATAGACTATACTGTAAATCTTATTTGCCAGAGAATGTGGATTTTTTCTGGAAAAGACGGCAGTAGACTAAGTTTGGGAACCTATGTATCATTTTACATTCCCAGTCAGCAGTGCATGAGTGATTCAGTTTCTCTGCATCCTTGCCAGGGTTTGATGGCATCACTTCTTAATTTTGACCACCACATGGCTGTGGTTTTAGTGTATATTTCCCTGCATTCTCTTTGCTGTAAAGATCTTCTATTAGGTGGCAGAGTTGGGGGAATGCTGCACTTCTTGGTGCAAGTGAGAGTTGCATTGACCACACTGGCTCTGGATTCTTTGGTGGTCTATAGGTAACACTGTCTTATGAGATAAGTGAAATAGATTGACTGGCGATCATGCTCATTAGTATACAGCCACCCCAGAAACAGCGAAGCCCCGTTTGTTGAGCTCTGAAGTTTGTAGCACAAAAAAGAGCAGATGAAAAAATGCCTGAATATCTACCTAGTAAGTTATTGTAGTTAGCCAGTGCAAGTGACAATAGGACTACCCTGTGTTGAGGCCATATAATGAACTAAAGCTTTTGAATAAAAAGATGTAGAGGTGGAGGAGGATTTGGCAGACATCAGCACAACCTAAGATGGCACGTGCTTGCACATGAAGGGTCTCTTTCTACACAGTTGCCTACATTATGTGGCAGCAGCGTTTAAGTGAAGTGCATCATTACAATGCATACAATGCTGTAGGAAGAAATTTCTGGTGGAGAAATTTGTCTTTCCTAATGACCGAGCAGGAGATGCATCATAACTCTTTGCCATCAAGTCACTTATAATTCATTGCAATCCTATATAAGGCTTCAGATACCGGTTTACCTTTTCAGGGGCAGGTTAGCTTCATCTTTCTCCTGCTTGACAGCATAAAAGAGCAGATGAAGTGTTGAAGTGTATTCATGGGGTGTAGCATACTGATAATGGGATAGGTACAGCAAAGTGTAGCAGGGTCTCTGGTAATATATAGCACCAATAATGTAATAACTACATATAAGAATGGCTTCAAGAAGTTCACAAAAATGGGACAAAAAGATAATGGAATGTTTCCATTAACATTTGGGAACCTGCCCCCCCCCCCCATATGTAACATTTCAATTATGTACATTAATAATATTCACCCCTTAGGTTTAATGAAGTGTAATAAAATGGCATGGTGCATTTTGGGGGATTTTCTAAAAAAACATGTTGCCATTCAGTGGATTCCAACTTAGTAGTGACCCTGTGGCACAGTAGGATGCCCCCTGGGATTTCTAAGATTACACTTTTAGGGGGGCAGAAAGCTCTACCAATGTTCTCTGCAGTGGCTAGTGGTTTTGAACTTTTGGTCTTGGTAACACACATGTCTCCAGGACTTCTTTGGTGAGCCTATCAGGAATTATATTTTTAAATAAATGTTATGAAGCCTCCTTGTATAGCACAAAATCGATAGAACTGCCCCATGGAATTTCCAAGGCTGTGAAATTTCTTGTGGGTGCAAGTTTTCAGAGCAAATAGGTTTTCCGTTCAATTCATAGCACATTTTGATTGGCAGTAAATCATCTGTGAAGTTGACTGCCACATTTGCTGAGTGATTGGTGGGTTTGAACACTTGACGATTCGGTTAGTAGCCAAGCATTTTAACTAACCATGGTGTCTGTCACCAGGGATCAGTAACACCTGATTGTTTGTTTAAGTGTTTCTTTTCTGGGTGACTATGAGAACTGGCTTTTTTACCATTAATTATGGACAAGGGAAAGAAATCATGACCATAAGCTAGATATGTTTCTTCGATAGTTTTCATCCTCTAGGATGAGTAACTTTATAAAAATATAGCTAGGATGAACTTGCATCATTAAGTTAAATGCTTCCATGATTTTAAGACAATTAGATAGTTTTTCAATTTTCTGCTTTTAAACCAGCTTTGGAGATGACAGTTTGCCCTTCTCTAAATTTATAAAATTACATGTTAAGGAAAGCAAGCAGTTAGGTGTTTAATGTGCTTGCTCAGCAGAAGCAAAAACTTAGAGTTTACAAGAAGCTTGCTTGATAAATTTGGAATTTTTCAAAGTTATGTTTTTTTCTTTGTCTAGAAAGGCTTGATTAGAGGGCAAATTAGAGAATTTTTTTTGTACATTATATGTGGTGGTTATCATGTACAATGCCAACCTATTAGAAATGGAAATTTTAAAAAAATAGAGTGCCTGTCCTGTATGCAGTGAAAGCATACTTGCCTTTGAACTGGAATCTGAACACAAATCAAATTTTGCAAATGCAGTTACTGTATATGCATATGTTAGATATTTAATTAAGTTACTAGGGGATTCCAAGCAAAGTTAGCAAAACGCGTTTGTAGCATGTGTGGTCATGAAAAAACTAGTCATTACAATTCTGAATTTTGGGTTAAAAAATTCATCGTCTTATGCAAAATGACTTATTTTTTTAAATTAAATTGCATCTCCGTTTTCATGCCAATTATTAATAAATATCAAACATTTAACTTGGACACTTTTACCACCGTGAATGAATAAATTTGTCAACTTTTTTTCTTTTCTCTCTCTTTTTTTTTTTTTTTAGGCATCACTGCTCTCCAGTGGTGGGAGTAGGAGGCCCAGCCCCACTGCTGGAATTGAACCTCCGTCCCAGTGGGCCGCAGTCCCACGCACAACCACTACGCCACCGGGGCTCAGCCCTAAATTTGTCAACTTTTATGCAAACAGTTCTGTGTATATGAAAAGAGAATTAAGATTTCCCTTTGATCCAACCTTTCTCTGTATCCTATGTTGATTTACTTTCTTGTGCAATCTACCTTGCTGTCTGCTATATGCACTCTTTCTCTGTTGTCATATGAATTTAGCTTAATAATAAGTTTGTTTTCACATCTGAAAAATTAATTTCTACTAGCAAGTTTGGGTTTTTTTTTTGGGGGGGGCATCACTGCCCTGGTGGGAGTAGGAAGCCCAGCCTTGTTCCTTGAGAGGTGCTGCTGAATTTAAACCACCAACCCTGTGGGCTACTGTCCCACACACAACCACTACGCCACCGGGGCTCAGCCACCAGTTTGGGTTTTATCTCTAAAATGTCTTCATAAAAGAAATGAAGATGAACAATATAGCCTATTTATGGTTTTTAAGCTGTTGATCACAGCCAAATGAGAAATTATTTTGAGATGATGTCAGGTGCCATCTGTGTACAACAGAACAAGACACTGTCTAGTTTTGTGCCATCTCCACAATCTTGCTATATTTGAGCTCACCTTTGTAGCCACTGTGTCAAACCATCTAATTGAGGGCCTTCCTCTATTTCTGGCACCTTCACTTTACCAAATTGTATGTATTTTCTTCATGGATTGGTCCCTTCACGGTTCGTGAGAATTCTTGCCATTCTTACTTTTAAAAAGCATTTTAGCTGTGTGTGGGTTTTTTTGTTTGTTTATTTTTCAGTTGTTTTATCAGGGCCGCTTACAGCTCTTACAACAATCCACACACCCATTTTATGAAGCGCATTTGTGCATGTGTTGCCATCATCCTTTTCAAGACATTTTATTTCTACTTGAACCCTTGGTATCAGATTTTTTTTACCTCCCTCCTCCACCCTCCCACCCTTTTGAGCCCTTTATGAATTGTTATTTTTATAGCTCACACTATCCACTGTCTCCCATCACCACATTTCTGTTAACACCCCCCGCTAGGGGGGACTTGTTACGCATCTATCATTGTGATCCATTCCCCCCCCCCAACCTTCCCTCTATCTCCATGATATCCCTACTCCCATTACTGTTCGTGAGAGGTTTATCCTGGATTCTGGTCTAGCTGGATTTGTAAGTTGGAACTGGGATCGTGATACTGAGAGAGAGAGAGAGAGAGAGAGAGAGAGAGAGAGAGAGAGAGAGAGAGAGAGAGACTGAGACTAAAAA
This sequence comes from Nesogale talazaci, assembly GCA_004026705.1. Taxonomy (NCBI): domain Eukaryota; kingdom Metazoa; phylum Chordata; class Mammalia; order Afrosoricida; family Tenrecidae; genus Nesogale; species Nesogale talazaci. The sequence continues at coordinate 152,133 of PVJH01001656.1, read as the reverse complement.
GCATTAAAGAACTAAAATGTTGTGTGTTTAACTCTGCTGTACTGCAACCTGGCTGAGTCGCGCCTTCCTTGGGACCCTTTTTGAGGGGATGCCCAATTGTTTACAGATGGACTTTGGGTCTTGAGTCCGATTCCTGTGCGCACCCCCCACCCCCAAGCCATTTGTTCATTCTTCTGGCAGTTCATGAAAGATTTAACATTCTTTGCCAATTCAATGATATCAGTCTTTCTTCTTTATTGTCAAGCCTTTGAGGTGACTAGCATATGAGGTGGTTGAAAATACTATCACTTGAAAAAAAACCAAAAGTATCACCATGGCTTGACCAGATGTGTCCTAGTCCTCCAAGCTTTGCTGCTTAACACATTTTTTAGTAGATTTGTCCAGCGCAGATCTGTTTAGTTTCTTGGCTGCCCTCTATCTATGGCAATGGATTATTCATTGAAGTAAAAAAAACAAACAAAACCAAAATCCTTGACAGAGTAATCTTTCTCCCATTTGTTATGAGGTTGTTTATTGGTCCAATTGTGAGGATTTTGTTTTATTTGTGTTGAAGTGGAATCCATACAGAAGGGTATATTTATTTAGTGTTTGATCTTTATCTGTAAGTGCTTCAGCCCCTCTTTTCTGCAAGGAATGTTGTATCATCTGCATATCACAGATGATTAAATTGCTTCCTTTTAATTCAGTTCCTTAGAGTATTTGGTCTGCATACATATGATAAAAAGGATATTTTACCTGTTTTGATAATTATCTTGTCATTAGAAGCAGATCTGTCCAGTCAACTGAAGTTTGCTAGGATAAACTGGGAAATATGCAGATTTGTGTGGGTGCTTGAAAAATTTGTGGGAAAATGAACTGAAAAGAAAACGTTTTCTCTTAAAAAATAATTTTACTGGGGACTCCTTTTTATCACAATCCATACATCCACCCATTGAGTCAAGCACATTTGTACGTATGTTTCCATCATTTTCAAAACATTTTCTTTCCACTTGAGCTCTTGATATCAGCTCATTTCTCCCCACCTCTCCCGCATGAACCCTTGATAAATTGTAAGTTATTTTTTTCATGTGTTACACCAACCGCTGTCTCCCTTCATCTACTTTTCTGTTACCCAACTTCCCAGAAAGGGGTTATATATTGATTATTGCCATCGATTCTCCCATTCTCCCTCCCCACCTCCCTCTTACCCTCTTGGTATCACTACTCTCATTATTGGTCCAGAGAGGTTTATCTGTCCTTGATTCCCTATGTTTCCAGCTCATATCTGTACCCGTGTACATGATCTGGTCTAGCTGGATTTGTAAGGTAGAATTGGGGGCATGAGAGTGGGGGAGAGAAAGCATTAACCAACTAGAGAAAAGCTGTTTGTTTCTTCAGTATGCGATACTACACCTTGGCTGGCTGGTCTCTTCCTTGTGACCCTTCTGTAAGGGGATGTTCTATTGTCTACATATGAACTTTGGTTCTTTGCTTTGCACTCTCCATCATTGACCTCAGTATGATTTTTTTTTTGTTCTGGGTCTTTGATACCTGATACCTGATCGCATCAACACCTCGTGAACACACAGGCATGTGTACTTTGTTTCTTCTTAGCTAGATGGCCACTTGTTTATCTTCTGTCCTTTAAGACCCCAGATGCTCTACCTTTGAATAGCTAGGCACCATCAGCTTTCTTCACTACATTTGCTTATGTACCCATTTTGTCTTTTGAATGCTAGGTTATTAGAACACAGTGTTAGTGCATTGGGGGAGTATTTTAGTAGAGGCCCAATGTCCGTATGCTACCTTAATATTTAATATACAAATATGTACATAGATCTATTTGCCTATTGTTATATGTAACTATATTTTCATATGTACATGCTCATATTTAGACCTCTATAAATGTCCTTTTCCTCCTACTACTTTCATCTATTTCCTTTACTTTCCTCATGTCCTACCATTGTGTTCGATTTTCATTCGAGTGAAAAATGTCCCTCCCTTCAAAACACACACATGTGCATGCGCGCGCGTGCGCGCACACATACACACACACACACACACACACACCCTTTTTGAAGTTCCCCAAATATATTCAATATGTTAGGCTAGGGTGTGGTATCTATCCAGGGTCTAGCAGCAGCACCAAGAACCAGTGTGATCAGATAGCTGTGAGGAGGGGCCTCTACTGTGGACTGCAGATAGGGGAAGAAACATATATAAGAGGTCTAGTTAAGAGATGAATTTGTGGCAGGGTTCCAATTTCTGGAGTGACTGGTAGTTGTATTAACAGCAAGAACAAGGACAAGGTGTTGCTGCTTTGGTGACTTCAGCATTAGTTACAGTTAAATACAAGATAAATGCAGTTAAATACAAATGAATACAGAGTCTGTAGAAATAAGGCAGAGAAGGTTTTCCCTTTGTCTTTTTCCCAAAAGCATTTTATTAGGAGCTAATACAGATGTCATATCATTACATAGTTCAATCAAGGCTTTTCTTTTGAGCCCTGCTACCCCAACATTACCAACAAACTGGTTAGTACCCACCTGTTGCTAAGTACTACAGTGGCATACTAGTTTGCTAACTGAAACCAGAACTCTGCTGGCTGAGAGTGCATGTTGAGCCAGGTGGTTCTAGATGTATACAGGGCTTTAGTCCCATTTTGTAAGGACTGGGGAGCGTAGGGAGTAAAGGGAGTCAGCAGGACTGCCGAACACCTGCAATCAAGTTGAAAAGGGGAGGGGAACAGGTGAATGAAAGTTTCCAGCTCTGTTTGGCTTTATTTTCTGGCATGGTGTAGAGATGGCCTGTCTACGTATGTCCCAGCCTGTGTGTCCCCCCTTCCGCTGGAAAGCAAACATTGCTTTTGAAATGCTGTGACCTTAGGCATCCTTATTTTGTCCATTTATTAATTTCAGAGAGCTTTTACATTTGGCTTCTCCTCTTTTTATGTCAGTTAGTTTAGTTTGTAAGAACAGAAAGATTTTTAAAAAAATGACACACTGCCTATATTTCTACAGTTAGGAAATGCATTTTCCCCTTCTGTATGTAGCTTCCTAATTAGGCCCTCCTTAAACGATCTACTCCTGCAATATCACTGCAGATTTGGGTCATTCTTTTCACCCTGACATGTTCTCTGAACAATATAACAGAAATCAGAAAGATAAGCAGATGGAGGGGGGAACAATCTTGTGGGCAAGGAGAAAGTAAAGGGGCAAGAGGATTTCTTTTCTTTGTAATTTAAATTTTGGTTAACTTTTCATTTCTTGCTTAATTAGACATGGATTTGACTAAATGTTAGATTGCAGCAACGAGCATTTTAATATTCACAATTTTTTTGCAAACTAAGGGACAGATGTCTGTTGTCTACTAAACAAGTTAGGTTTTTTGATTCTTTTGCCAAACTAAGAAAATGTTGCCTGTGAATCTTGTGCAAGTGCACATAATAGTGATAGTTCTATATCAGAACTCAGATTTTTTTTTTTGTTTCTTTTGGTGGGGCACCACTGCTCTCTGGTGGTGGGAGTAGGAGGCCCAGCCCCACTGTTGGAATTGAACCTCCATCCCAGTGGGCCGCAGTCCCGCGCGCAACCACTACACCACCGGGGCTCAGCCCCGGAACTCAGATTTTTAGTAAATATTTTATCTTAGGAAGTTTTGCATCTGAAACGTTGAGTAAATTCCATTTTTAGCATCACACATCTGCTAATTGGGCTTAAAAAGGTCACCTTTAAAAAATCCTTATTTGAGATAGAAAATACAGCTTTACCTGAGAACAAAATTGAAAAGGGTTAAAAAATGCTAAGGAAAATGAAAACACAGGATAAGTGCCATTACATTGTGGACAATGTGAACCAGCGACACGAAGCAAAGTGGCCAAGAATTGTTGAGTGGGAAACTGCGCTGCTCAGTAAACCTTCACAGCAAAACTTCTTTTAAGAGTGATTAAAATCTTGGGGAACCCCCCCCCTCCAATTTTCAGTGGATCATAAAGTAAATATATTTAAAGAGTTCACACCTCATCTTGTGACATTCCTAGCCACAAAATGATGAATTAGCATATATTTTAGCTTCTTTTTACAATTACAGAAAGTTTATTTAACAACATAATTAACATGAAAAATGCACATAGCTCCATTTTTACTGCAATCGATGTCTCTCTGGAACACAGGCATGACACATACTCAGTCCAAGACATCTAACACGATATTGTTTCCTCTTATTACCACCATTCCAATATTGTTCTGTGGTCCACTAGTTACCATCTCTACACATTCATCCAAAGATTCATGGAGATCAGATCCCCACAGTATCCCTCTGACATGCCTGCCACCATTTAATTTCAATGATAACTTATTGTCCATAAATGTTTTCAAATCCGGCAGATGAGTTTGACTAATTGTGCCTTCTCTGAAGGTCCAGCACTGCCTTGAAACAGCAGTCCAGACTTGCCTCTCACTCCCCCAGGCTTATCTTCTTTCCTTAGCAACTTCCTTACTCATGTATTCTAAGATTTTTAATGTATCCAAGTTTACCCTTGTTGCTTCATAGTCATCTGGATTTTCATTGTATGACTATCATAAGTATTTACAATGATGTACCGGTATACAGCTTATGCTTGGAAATTTAGGCAGTTTCTATTTTTAAATATTTGTATTATAATGAAGGTGCCATCTTAGAAGGATATATATCCATTTACTTAAGGTGATTCTGATAGAGAAAAGGATGTGGCCCTTTTGGGAGGAGTGTTGAGGTCAGAGGTGGAATGTGTTATATGTGCTGAATTTGCCAGCTTTTAGCAGTTGCATATTTTTACTGAGAATTAGAACACCAACCTCTTTTAAGTGTTTCCCCTTGCTCAACGAATACACAGATTCTGGGAGGAACTCATTCTTTAGCATTCTATTTTCTGTCTTGATGCCAGTTGGGTAAAAGTGCCTCACAAATTTCTAAATGATGTAAACATAATTGTTTACATAATTGTGTATATTGGTACCTGATAGTCTCTTAGAAGTATATAAGACATTGGGACATTTATGTGTGTGTTTTTGTGTATGTATTTTGGTGGTGGTTGAATTTAACATGGAATTTAAGCTTTGAGTAAGCAGGTCATAAACATTTGTATGTACATCACAGAATATTGCTACAAAGTTATGTTAGGTGTCAGCAGTCGCTTTATGTTCCATAGGTAGTGGCCCTGTCTGTGACAGAACAAAACACTTGATGATCCCTGTGCTGCCCTCAAAATCATTTCTCTGTGGGAGCCCATTATTGCAGCAATGTCTGTTAGAGTAGTCCTCACCCCTGATTCTCTACCAAGCATGATGCCCTTCTCCAGGGACGTCTAAGGCAGCGGTTCTCAACCTGTGGCTCGTGACCCCTTTGGGGGGTGCTGTGTCGAAAGATCCTTCCTCAGGGGTCGCACGATTTCTAACAGTTGCAAAATTAGTTATGAAGTAGCAACGAAAATAATTTTACGGTTTGGGGTCACTACATCATGAGGAACTGTATGAAAGGGTCCGGGTATTAGGAAGTTTGAGAACCACTGTTCTAAGGAGTATTGTGGCTGTGCTTCTTCCTGTACAAATTTGTTCTTTATTCGAAACCAGTATTAAACGAAACACCACAATATGAAATACATCTGCCATCTAAAACATCTGGAGGTGATGTTTTCATCTCACTAAGCTTTCCCCTAAGAATTCTGTGCTCTTCCATTCACACCATGTTAAAATGGCTGTTGGGACTCCTCAAGGTACACAAACTACGCTCCTTTTTGAATGCCCTTTGAGTTTGGAGAACAAAAAGGACCCAGAAAATGGAAGGTCCAGGGCTGTGGGGTGGATGGGGTAAGGCTTCCCATTGAAATCCTGAAGATGTAGATTTCAGTAAGGAGAAGCAGAAGCTAGTTGTTGGATATATATTTTTTTCTCCAAAAGGAAAATAGTGATTGAGTCCTAATGTACATTTTTTGTTCTTTATCTTCTGAAGCTATTGAATGTTAATACTTTTATATTCATTGTAGAGCATTGGTATGTGTGATAAAGACCCCTGTTTTAAAGTTTTTCCTTGATACTAGGTGAGAGCTCCACCTTGTGATCCTTGAGCATATTTTAAAAATATGTGGTGCAGTTCATAATAAACCCATACTTTTATTTTGAGCATTAAATATTCATAGAGTTGGGATTTTCCAAATTTAGATTAGGTGGGGTTAAGTACATTTAAAAGTAATGAATTTTATTTGTATGAATGTCTGGGGGGGGCTGTATTTTAGACAGCTGTAAATATTTAGAAGAAACACTTGTACATGTTGCTTTTCTCACTTTTAAAAATGTACAAAGCGGGCTGAGCCCCAGTGGCGTAGTGGTTGTGCACGGGACTGCGGCCCACTGGGATGGAGGTTCAATTCCGGCAAAGGCTGGGCCTCCTACTCCCACTACCTGAGAGCAGTGATGCCTAAAAAAATAAAAAAAAATGTACAAAGCAACTTCAATATATATGATTTCAGTTGAGTTTTTGATTAACTATTCTGGTGTCAAATTGCTTATTGAGAAAATGATTAAATATAAAATCTCAAGTACATGGGGTTTAGTGTTGTTTTGGTTTAATATTTGCTTACCATACAGGCAGGTCCCTTCTAGTAGAAATGTTTTTGCATGTCTCACACAAGAAGTTACATAAGTACAAGGACTATTGTTGTGATGTTCGCTATTGTATCCACAGTGCTTTCCATATGATGTAGTCAGGCTGCTAACCACCTAAGGTCAGCAGTTCACAATCCACCAGCTGCTAACCATTGGAGAATGATGAGACTTTCTGTTCCCTTAAAGAGCTATAGTCCTGGAACTGTGCAGGGGGTAGTCTTACCCTGGTCTTTGAGGGTCACTATGAATCAGAACGGACTTGATGGCAAACTTTGGTTTGTTTGTCGTCCCCCCCCCCAAATTGATTTTAATTGGTTGGATGAGCTTTTATTTTAACACATAGAAAAATTTAGAAACTTTCACTGGGATAGGTTGTTGGTCAGCTTCAGAGAAATTATATTGGGGAGAAATTATATTTTTCCCATCAGCTTTTTGAAGTACTGTATAAACGCATGTATAAATTGAGTTTTCCAGAACATTTTTTTTAAAGAACAATTTCCATTTTATTTCCTTTTAGGCTTATTTTTCTTCAGTTTCTAATCTTTACATTGGCTTTGGAGGAGGTCGTGGGGCAGCACCTGCAGGTCTGAATCGAGGTGGGGGGGTTCGGTCCTTCTGGGCTTCACGTGACCGGTTCCTAACCACCTTGCTGTGGATGGCACAACTCACACAGTAGTGCAGTTTCACATACAGCTTGGGAAACACGTATGCGTCGAAGACACTGGCCTCGGAGATGTCTCGGACGGCCGCGGCCTCCACGATGTTCCTGATGATGAACTTCTTAATGGCCTTGGCTTTGGGCACGCAGCAGACCGCAGTTCGTGCAGCGAATAGGCTGTACGTGGCCGCAGCCCTTCTTGGCACGCCCGTTGTTGCGCCTTTTCTTCGTTATCTTGGAAGCAAGGAGGCGAGAGTCCAGAACATTTTAAAGGCAGTTTTTGTGGTAAAATTAGGTGCCGTGGCTGATAGTCAGGTCGGCTTATACTTGAGTATCTATGGTGCTTGTGTGTGTGAGATCTTGACATAACATTCTTTTGGAAACATAGGCAGTGTCTGGTTGTGCACATCCATCCCACTTAGGGACAACTCCTACATGCCCTTTATTATTATGTAAATTTGTTCTAAATTGGAAATGAAAAATGCCTTACCAACAAATTCTTCACCACCATCACCTTCCCTTTTCAATTATTCAGAAGACTTGGGACATATTTTCTAAGAAAGGCTACACAAGAACCATATGCACCTGTTCTGCACATTCTTGAAGGCACAGTTTGGAGATGATCCCATTTATAACCAAAGGCTGTACTTGAGAATTCATGTCTTTATTATTTTTAAGAATTTTGGCTTTTAATTATTGGGTACTTATTAGTATTAACATCTTGTGACTAAGCAAAGTAGCGATATTTGTGTTGTTTAGGGTTGTGTTATATATTACTTGTCAAAAATCTACTCCGGAGATAGTTTCTAAATTCAGGTGGGATAAACTTAAAGCTGTTCTTTGGCTTTCATGGTATTGTTTTAGTTTTCTTCAGCCTAAACTTTTACATGTGAGCATTTGATGGTCTTTTGCCTAGTTCTGACTGATGATGCTGAGCTACACCCGGTTCCACAAATGTAGAGTATTGCATTCATCTGGCAAAGTCTACTACTGATCTTTCTTTGCTTCCAGCATTCACATTCAAACCACCAACATATTCACTTTCCGCATTACTGCATACCGCAACTTTGAATAATAGACATATTAGCTAGTGTTGCTTGAAGGTATTAATCCTACCTCTGATGTTGTGCTTCAGAATAGGTCTTATCTTTAACAGTCTCATTGGCGTACAATTCATATAGCAAGCATTTCAGTCATTCAATCACATTCATAAGAGTTGTGCAACCATCACCAATCCCAGGATATTTCTTCTCATTGTTGTAGAATGTTAATTGGATAATGAACCCTTTAAACTCCCTAGTGCATAGAATATCTATCTTAAGTGGTTCCAGTGTAGCTTTTGGAAACCTTTTTCTAGCTTCATATTTTATATATATTCTGTTCTGATTGCTAGTGGATATTTTCAGTTATTGAGTAGCATCATGGTACTTGAATGAAAGAAGAAGTTTTCAAGGATTTAATTTTTCTGGGTTCCATAATGCATACCCATGAAAGCCACCATCAAGAAATCAAATGTGACTTATTGCATTGGTCAAATCTGAAGCAGGAGAACTCGTTAAAAGTGCCAAAAGCTGAAACATCACCTCATATACCTGAGAAAGTTGGATAATGAATAAATAGGACCAAAGAAAGATAGATACCTTTGAAATATGGTGAAGAATGTTGAGTGGATCGTCAGAGGAAGTGTAGCGGAAACAACATTCCTAGTGTGAATCCAAGGCCATCAGCAGAGGCATCACCTACAAACTTGGGAAAGCAAGATTTCAGACACCATTCCTTTCTTGGAAGAAGTAAGAAGTATATAGCTCGAATGCTCCTTAAGAAGTCAGTTTGGTGACTTTGGTTGTTAGGAGGCAGGGGGAGGATCAGTCCTTTGTAAAGGACATCGGTGCTTGGTAAAGTTGAAGGACAATGACAGACCTTCAGTGCGATGAATCAACACAGTGGTTCTAGCAGTGAGCTCAAACCTGGGCATCGTTGTGAGGATGCTGCAGCCCCGGGCGGGCGGGCAGTGTTGCCTTCAGTCTGTTGTGTGTACGATTGCTGTGAGGGAGCAGCAGATACAGAAGTCAGTGTCCCTGTGGCAGTGCTCAACCACTTAGCAAAAGGGTGGTGCTTCAAACCCACCCACTTGCCCTGCATGAGAAGATGTGGCAGCCCGCTTTCACAGAGAGCACTGTCTTGGAAATCCCACAGGCCAGTTATCTCTGAGTCAGAATGGACATGGTGTCCTATGGGTTTGATTTTTGAGGGTAAACCCAATGACCCCTAAGCAATGAGTCTCCTTCCCACCCCTGGTAACCACTCATAAACTTGGATCCCTACACGTGCGTATCACAGATATTTGTTAGGAATGAGATGATAGCATATTTGTCCTTTTGGGAGCTGACTTGGCATATTTTCAAAGCTTTTGGGTGCATGATGTATAGCATGGAGGGGCTTGATTTCTCTTTGGTTGAATAGTTTTTCATTATATATTAAATTTTATAAAACGTTTATATCTGTCTATCCAGACAAGATGGAGTGTCACAGTGACTGTAGCAATGTGCCAAAAGCAAACGTAGGAACAATTGGGAGGAGGACGCGGGATGAGCATTGTTTTGTTTTGTTGTACTTAGGGTCCGTCACAATGAGCAATGGCAGCACCAACATCCAGTCATCTGTTTGTGGATATATAGGCTGTTTCAACATTTTGGTTATAGTACTGCAGTGGATATTAATATCCAATTTTTTGGCAGTATACCTGGAGTGGAATTGCTGTGTTAAACTTAGGGGGTAACTTCCAATGTATTTTCCACAGAGGTCCTTTTCCTTTACAATGCTGTCAACACTGCATGAAGTCTTTAATGTCCCATTTTTGCCACCACTTGCTTTCTGTCTTTTTAATCATAGCCATCTACTGTGTGTAAAGTGATATATTATGGTGGTTTGGGTTTGAATTTACCCAATCAATAAGGGTACTGACTATTTCATGTGCTTATTCGTTAGTTATTTCTTTGTTGAAGTGTGTGTTGATTGGTTCCCTTTGTTTTTGAGACATTCTGTATTCTGGATATTAGCCCCTTATCAAATTCATGGCTTCCAAAACTACTTCTCTTCACTTTGGTTGTGTCTTCACTTTGTTGATAAAGTCCTTTCTTGCACAAACATTTTGATGACATTAAGATTTTTTAGTGTTTTGATGTCATTGTAAAAATTCATTGTTGAATTATAGGGAGCTAGTCCTTTTAAATTTTCGGAGAGCCAGACATAGAATCATCACACGAAACCTTTATTTCTGTTTTGCCATGCAGATAATTTGACTTGTTGGTTAAGGACTCAACTATTCTTCTTCACTGCCTTTTTATTTATTTTTAATTAAAAAATTCATTTTATTGGGGGCTTATACTACTCACATCACCATCCATTGTATGCCAAGCACATTTGTACATTTGTTGCCATCATCATTCTCAAGACATTTTCTACTTAAGCCCTTGGTATTAGCTCCTCATTTTCCCCCTCCCTCCCTGCTACCCCTCCCTCATGAACTCTTGATAATTTAGAAATTATTTTTTTGTCATTTCGTACACTGTCTGATGTCTTCTTTCATCTACTTTCCTGTTGTCCGTACCTCAGGGAGGGGGTTATATGTAGATAATTGTTTTCAGTTCTCCCTTTCTACCACACCTTCACTCTACCCTGCCTGTATTGCCACTCTCATCCCTGGTCCTGAAGGGTTCATCTGTCTTGGATTCCCTATGTGTCCGGTTCCTATCTGCACCACTGTACATCCTCTGGTCCAGTCAGATAGGTATCATTAGGTCATATGAGAATGAAACCTATGATCTTCAAGGGGGATAATCATTGGACAATGACTTAAGCGTTAGGATCATACAGCCATATTGAAGGAAAGAATTTGCTATTTGAAAGTGCTCTTCAAAGAGAAGATGAACTCAGTGGTATAGATAATTCAGGGCTTACTTTGTGGATTATTGTATTTGTTTCTCATTACTAAATTATTTTCCTCGATACTAAGACGAGTGAGTTATTTCCCTCAATATGAAGACTAGAGTGAGTTATCCTATATAATGTTTTGAGGTACATTTATGCCTTTTTCTGGAGATTTTAAATTAATGGGAAATTTTGATTATCTGTTGTTTCTGTCTACTATCTTGGAAGAGACCATTAAAAACTGATGAGTATTTTATGTCAACATTATTAGTTGGATACATTTAGAGTCTATCGCCTGTGTGGCCACTTGGAAATATGATTACACAGGCAAAGGCAGACTCTGCCTCCTTTCTTATTTTAAAAAGTTTTCTTTCATGTCTTCCTGTCTTTGGAATTGGATCTTTGACCTTCACAACTGGAACTGTTATTCTTCTAGCCAGACTGTGGCCATAGCTTTGCCAGTACCTGTTGTTTTTCATTTAAAATGATTTTGATAATTTCCATTCTGATAGTGCTGAGGCAGTATATTACTGTGGTTTTAATTTTTCCCCCTATACTAGCTAATTTAAGGAGCCCTGTAAGTGTAGTGGACTAATCCTGGGGCTGCTTAATCAGGCAAGGTCAGTATCTGAGTCAGCCATTTAATGTAAGATGAGGCCTCCGCACTCAAAGATTTACAGCCTTGGTAACGCAAAGGGAGAGTTCTCTTTCTTTCTATGTAGGGTCCCTATGAGTCAGAATCAAGAGGATGGCAATGGGTTTGATTTTCCAATAATTTAAGGAGTACCGATGGTGCTGTGGTTAAACCCTGGACTGCTAATCACAAGGTCAGCAGTTCAAGCATACCAGCCCCCCCCCCCCAGGAGAAGCGGTCGGCTTCTGTAAAGATTTAGTCTCAAACATCAAGGAGCAATTCTCTTATATAGGGTCATTATTTTTGGACATCACTGCCCTCTGGTGGTGGGAGTAGGAGGCCCAGCCTAGCTGTTGGATTTGAACCTCCAACCCAGTGGGCTGCAGTCCCACGAGGTCATTTTATTTATATAACCAGTTTATATATAGATATATAAAAATAATGGCCACATATATAATTAGGTTATATGTAATGAAATTAGCTATTAAACCAAAACCAAACCTAAACGTCCTGGCACCAAGTCTATTCTGACTGAAAATGAGTTAAGTTGGAATCTTGTATGTAAAAAAAAGTATCGGTATGAGAGGTAATGTACTCATACAACCCCCTCCCCACCACCACATACACACACAAGTTTTTTTATTATTTATTTTTATTTTTTTTAGGCATCACTGCCCTCTGGTGGTGGGTGTAGGAGGTCCAGCCTTTGCTCCTGGGAGCTGGAATTGAACCTCCAACCCAGTGGGCCGCAGTCCCGCGCACAACCACTACGCTACCGGGGCTCAGCCACACACACAGGTTTTTAACTAAGGTTCCAGTTTATTGCAAGCAGAATGTGTTTACACATGCCCTTGCAGTCAGGGTCCCATCAAAGCAGCGGCTCCCGAGCTGATCTGTGTGGTCAGTGAAGGCAGAGAGGTCCCCTGAGAAGGTTATAACAAACCAGCATCCCCGCCACCAGGTCATGGTGACCTGCAGAAAACGATAGCCACTGTTAGGGGATTCCAAAAGGACAGTCGGCAGGAGCTTGTCATGATGAACCTTTAAGAAAATTGAAACTCAACAAAACTGAAAACAGTGTTTGTGAGAAAAGGCCGCACAATTGTGCAGAGGATTGATCACAACAATACAGCTGCTTATTCTTGAAGGGGTAGCAAGATAATTCCACTGGGAAACGTTAGCCTCCCCAGCTTACAGCCTGGATCTTGCCTCTTCGGAGGTCTTTGTGCTCCCCAAATGTGAAGAACATTTAAACAGAACACTATTTGAGTCCCTTGAGGATGCCAAGGAAGTTGTTTGGATGTGATGGAAATGGAAGAGCACAGAATTCTTTAGGGAAGAAGGGTTTGAGAGTAGAAAGCACTGCTTTCAGAATGGCACCTCCCACATTTTCCCCTCAGCCATTGTCTGTCTCTTCACTTTATCAGCTCCTTTGATGAAAGAACCACCTGCTTTTAAATGGTTTTTAAGTTGTATCCTGGATCGTTTCGCGCAACCTAAGTGAAAAGCAGTAGAAGTTTTATGCGTCTTATTTTATGGTTTAATCTTGTCTTAGGGATTTCATAGCCAAGTAAAAGACTCAATCTGGTTTATGTATTAGGGCATATATTTTTAAAGGAGTAGAGAATGTTTGTTTTTAACTTTTTTATTGTGAATTGGGTAAAGGTTTACAGAGCAGCAGAACAATTTAGATACATTTTACTTCGATAATTGAGACACTTTGGTTTATTTCATTTATTGTAACCTCCTCGGTGTAACCTCATGTATCCATTCCTTCTCTTTTCCTAACACTTGTGAAGCTTGTCCTTAATCACATGCTACCCAGTTGTTACTGTTCCCCTTAGAGAACATCCGTGGGGGCAAGTTCAGAGACCTGAAGAGGGACTCCAGGTTCCATCATTCTCTAGCCACCCAGTAATCCTGGTCTATTTTCGGATTTTGAGTCTTGTTTTATCTATGTTTTTCTCTCATTCTATCCTGGACTTTCGAACATGGATACCTTTCAGAGCACTCTCAAGTCTTTTGGTTTCAGAGGCTGGGAGATGGGTCATTGTGCCTTCAGTTTTCATCACCCTTTCCTCTGGACAGGGAGAGCCAAATATTTGTACCCTAGATAACCCCACTCACAAGCTTGTAAGACCTCAGTTTACTACTCATCAAAGTAATAATGTAGAACATTATCCTTGTGAGCTATGTTATCACGCCTCAGAATTCTAATAACTTAGAAAAATAATGATCAATTGAGACTGATGTCTTTACTGTGGAGTTAACAATGGTTACAGCAAATCTAGATCTAGAAAAGCACCTAATGGCCAGGAGAACAACTTGTTCACTAAAACGCTTCATTTTGTACTTTGGGGAAGTTAGTATTTTTCATGCCTTTATAGTAAATATGGTTATTTTTATTCCTTTTAAAGGAATTGTCTTAGAAGAAAGAAGCAAATCATCATTTTACGCACATAAATATATGAATATATTTCTGACATTGGGGCGTTCCAGAAGATGATAAAGAAATGATAGCAGCTCCAGAAATACCAACTGATTTTAATCTACTACAGTAAGTAATCTATTGCGATAATTCTGAAATACCCCACTCACTCCATGGGAAGTTATATTTCTTCTGCTTGAAGATGCAATAGTCTGTATACATTAAAACAGTTCTCTAACAGTAATTACTCCAGTTTTTGCTGTTTTTATTTTATAATTTACATTATACAAAAGGAATATTTGGGGCTTGCAAAGTTCTGACTCCATACTTGGCTTTGCAATAGCAACTGTTTTGAGTATGCACATTAAAACGATTAAAAGTTGAATGTTTCCATTAGTAAAGGATAGATTATGAAGTAATATTTATCATATAATGCCAGATTTTGGGGATAAAATGAATGATGATAGACTAAAATCATAAGAAGTTAGAGCACACGCTACCCATATTATTATTATTATTATTTTCAGGAATAGGTACATACATATTGACCTTTAAAGCAATTTCCTTACCTTTTGCTAAAAGCCTACCTGTATTTGGACAAATTTTACTTTGATTACTTTTTTCTATTTTTAAATGTGAGAAGGAATTTTAGGTATTGTATATAACTAATTTTAATACTAAGGTTCACTTTCATGAGCCCATAGTTAGACTCCCTAATTCTTTAATACACACCCCAGATATAATTTCAATTTCAATTTCAAACCATCACATTAATGTGAATATTGAAAAGAAGTGAGCCACACACGTTCTGGATTCTACTGCATGTGAATGTTCTTTTCACTCCATAGTCTGGTGCTATTGGGTGCATTGGTTCAAAACCATCAGCCTCTCCACGGAGACTGCCTCCTTCCTTAAAGATTCACAAAAGCCTTGGAAACCCTGTGGATTGGAATCAACTAGATGGCAATGGTGGTATTCTATTAATTGTGCAATATCATTATGAAAAAAATTGAAAATATTGTAAGGATCTCAAAAATGTTAAAACATGTATTAGACTTTTTTGAGGCAGGGTTGCTACAAACCATGTTAAAACAACAACAAAAAAATTAAAAACACAGTATCTGGGATACAAAATGAAAAATAAAAAGTTTAAAAATATGCTTCAAGCCCACTTTGAAGAGTCTGGTGGTTCTAGGCATTGTGCACAATTAATTGATTTTCTATCTTAAATGATATTGCTAATATGTCGCAGTATAAATTGGGTGGTTTACAGAGCAGACCATCAGTTTTCCATTCAACACTCCATACACATTTTGTTTTATGTGCTGGATTTCATTTTCCACTTAACCTACTTCCTTTCTGTTTCCTGGGTAATAGCCATTGACTAAATGCTGGCCTTTTGATCTCAGTTGATTATTTTAAGTTGTATATACTCAAAATCCCTAGTGCTATTGTTCCCCCTTTACTGTTAGATAATAATTGAACCGGGAGGGTGAATTCAGTTCTAAGTCCGAAGAGTAACTAAGGACCACCGTTTTTCTGACCAGTAAAACCCTGTTGTTGTTTTTATTTGTTTGTTTGTTTGTTTTTCGTGGCATCACTGCCCTGGTGGGAGTAGCAAGCCCAGCCTTGCTACTGAATTTGAACTGTCAACCCTGTGGGCCGCAGTCCCACAAACTACCACTAAGCCACCAGGGCTCAGCTCTGTTGTTGTTTTTAAAATGATGATTTGTTACAGTTTTTCCTCTCATTCCATCCTAGGTCTTCTAAAGTGAACCTTTGGAGAATGATGATTGCATGAGGTGTTAGAGCACTGGATCAGTGTTTCCATATATGTTAAATTTTCTTTATTTTTTTCCATGGGCAATCATGAGCTTTTCAAACATTAGTTACTGCTCACTAAAGAATTTGAGACATAATCTTTTGTAGTTTGTGCTAGGTCAGTTGACCATCCTGTCCCTGAGTTTAAGTCCTAGGTACTCACTCATTCTTCCAAGGTCTTTGTATATGTGTAACTCCAAATATTATTTAAAATGGGATTTTTCTTTCAATATATTTACTCTTAAGATTCTTAAAGGGGAAAAATAATGGGTATTACAGTATAGTCTGAGGGAAGGTTCTTATTGTTAAAAATATTAAGGACTTATATAACAGCATTATATTAGATGCTGTTTGATGCTAAATTAGACACTTAGCTGTCTTTACATATTTATATTATCAGGGGATACTGTTAAAATGGTTGTCATTGTAGATGGAACTATTAAAATATGTAATTAGGGTCTAAAATAGGATAATGCTTAGGGGGGGATTGATGTTATGGAGGTAAAATAGCCATAGCATTTTTGGGTATGCGGAGAAGACACGAAGAGCAAGGAGAGGAAGATTGATTTATTTAAGTGTTTCATCCTCATCATGTTCCAAATTCCATGTTCTATAACTGCTATGTCACCTAGGGGTAGGTGGGTTTTATTTTATTTTTGATTATTTTAGTAATCAAAAAACAAAAACCCAGGAAAGGATTAGAGTAAGAAAGACTTTGCAGAGCATTCCTTTGTCGATTGAGGTTTATACTTCCATTG
Source organism: Nesogale talazaci (assembly GCA_004026705.1). Classification (NCBI taxonomy): domain Eukaryota; kingdom Metazoa; phylum Chordata; class Mammalia; order Afrosoricida; family Tenrecidae; genus Nesogale; species Nesogale talazaci. Next base: position 135,284 of record PVJH01001656.1, on the reverse strand, counting down.
TGATTATTAACTTCATTTCTTTTCAAAAGGCTTTTTGGAAAGCTGTAAACATCATGCTGACTTGTTCTTGGGCTAGCCTGGAGATGGGGATTAAGAGTGTAATTGAGCCTCTGATTACTCAGTGGCCATTGAAAAATTAGGACTACTAGTGATTACAGAATAGCAGTTAATATGCTTTCTGGGGAAGTTAGTACCCAGAATTGTTGGGGACAAATATAATGATATTTCTCGGGGGGGAGGGCGAGGCCATTTAGTATGTGAAAGAATACTGATCTTATGTAAGAACCATAAGTACATGAGGGTGTGTAGAAGGTTTGTGGAAAAATCTGTTTTTCAGCTACTTTCTCCACAAGCCTTTTTGAAACCCCTAGTAGCACCTTAACCAACAAGAACTCAAAGACTCAGTGCCACCAAGGTAATTCCAACTCATAAAGACCTTTCCGATCAGTAAAGCTGCTCTCATGAGTGTCCAAGGCTGCACCTCTTTTTTTAAGAATAACATTGTATGGGGACTATTAAAGCTCTTATCATAATCCATACAGCCATCCCTCATGTCAAGCATATTTGTACAGATGTCACCATCATCATTTTCAAAATACTTTCTACTTGAGCCCTTGGTATCAGCTCATCATTTTCCCCCTTCCTCATGAACCCATGATAAATTATAATTATTGTTTCCATATCTTACTTCTTATCTTATATCTTACATATCTTACATCACTCACTTTTCTGTTGCTCGTGGGGGGGGCGGTGGTTATACGAGGCTGTAAATCTTTGGGAGTAGACAGTCTGATCTTTCTCTTGTGGAGTGGCTGAGGGGTTTGAACCATTGACCTTGCTCTTCGCCACCCGACTCATAACCCACAACACTACCACGGCTCCTTTCTCATAACCATTACTTTTTTTTATTACTGTGACCATTACTTTTATATTTATTGCATAGCCTCTAGACAACTGGCTATTCTAGTGAAATAGGAGAAATCTGGATAGAGAAGATTAACTTCAGAAAGATAATTTTGCATTTCAATTCTATTTTAGGTATAACTAGTACTAAGCCTCCACAGTTAGGATGATAAAACTTTTATGTTTAAAAACAAACGAACAAACAAACCAAACAAACAAAAAAAAAAGGCTGAGCCCCGGTGGCGTAGAGGTTGTGCGCGGGACTGCAGCCCACTGGGATGGAGGTTCAATTCCAGCAGCGGCTCCACAGGAGCAAAGACTGGGGCTCCTATTCTCCCCACCAGAGGGCAGTGATTGCCCCCCCCCAAAAAAAAAAAAACTTTTACGTTTGATGGGTGCAACTCACTTCTCAAACCAAGGCCCCCCCAAAGGTCAATATAAATATACCTAGCATAAGGCAGTTAAGGACATATACACTGTTACTAAGAAGCAGCCCTGGTAGCATAATAGTCGATGCTCAGTCAGGCGAGAACTGCAAGGGAAGAGTTGCCTATTCCAACCCAACAGCACTTACACTTCCTTCAACATGGCGGCTTAGGGAAATCTATGGGGAGTTCTGTTCTGTCATCTAGGGTTGCTAGGGGTCAAAACTGTCAGCTTCTGGCAGGAATATAATGCTATTATTTAGATCACAAGAATAAGTGTGTGCACCTATGAGGCAATCCCCATATTCTCAGGAAAATGGAATGAAAGATAATGGAACTTCCCCATGTGTGTTTTGAAGTTCCCATTGTAGAGGATATATCACGCTCAAGCATGAGAAAATCTCCTTGGTCCCAAATAAGGGGAAATTTCTTAAATGGTAGAGAAGAAGATTGAGGTCCAGAGAGTTTGTCACTGGTCCCAGATCATGGAGTTGACCAGAGCTCACAAACTCTTTGTTTCACACAAGATTTTCATCAGTTATTTGTAGAAATGTGCTGCATTTGACTCTTCAGAAGTAAAAGGTTGTGTTGCTCCCTCACACGTGTATATTTAAGAATTCTTTTGGTTTGGGTAGGTCAAAATCTTTAATGTTGCTCAATTCCTTACCTCACCTAACACCCTGTGTCAAACTACAGGTTTCCTTGACCAGCATGTTCCCTGAACTGGAAACGGAACCAGCCATTACAGCAGAACACCTTATTTCCCAGGGTTAAATTTGGAGAATCCACATGTTTACTTTTTATGCTTTGGTTAAAAATGAACAAAAAATTATGGAAAAAAAATGTCTAGCCATCTGTGTTTGAGGAGCACTGTTTTTGTAATTGGTTATGTAACCGAGGATGTTTGGTAACCTGCAGTGGTATGATGTTTGGGGAAAGCAGCTTTTAATTAGTTTTCATGTTAATGTGGATCTTTACAGTGAGCTAAGCAAGAGAGGGATTCTCTCTATTTCTGAAGAAGGTTTGAAATATCTGCTTTTTTTTTGGTCACAGGGAGTCAGAGACACATTTTTCTTCTGACACAGATTTTGAAGATATTGAAGGAAAAAACCAAAAGCAAGGCAAAGGAAAAGTACGTACCAACGATGTGGCTTTATTTTCGCTGTAAGATTTCACACAAATGTGCACGCTTGCACACACATACACAGGTTTTAAGGCTCTTCGAACTTTCTTTACTTCTCTCAGCCATTTTTGTCTTTTGAAAATGGCTTAGTGTTCCATTCCTGATTAGTATGGCTTACGATTATATATTTTAATTGTGTCAAGTTGGAGTGAATGACACATTGTTTTTATTTATTCATGTTGTAAACTACAAACATGAGAGAGCTTCAAAAAAGTTGGAAAAATTCTCTTATCCTTCAGCACATTTTTCCTTGAGTTTTTTGAAGCTCCCTCAAACAAAGCAAATTCTGATAGTCTGTCTGTTGGCTTTATTTTTATTTCCCCACCAATAGTTCACCATGGAACAATGAAATCAATAAATTTTATTCTAATGCTTTCTCAGATGGTAACACACAGTTTAAATCTAATGTACTAAAGTTGACAGTTCTACTCTGACAAAAACTTTACAGTTAAAATTGAGTCAGTAGAATGCATGTTAGAGTATGAGTAGGTAGCTTGAAGCCTATGAATAAGCGGATGAATGGTATATGTTGACTTTGTGTGTGTGTGTGTGTGTGTGTGTGTAAAAGAGGACTCATTTTTGTTGGTCCCTACTTCCTTGACTCTTGTATTTTTTTCATAACACATACTTAGGCTTTTACACAGTGAACCAAACAAAAAATAAAAATTACCAGCACTTTTGTTTTTTATAGGTAACATTATTTTAACAAGTATATTTATATGCATGCCTTTGAATACATGTGCATGTGAATTCCTTCTTAAATGAATCTTACTTTGCAAACATTTTTAATATGCCTTTGAAACTCATTGCATATAGTCAACATGTTTTACCTTGAATGTAACTGTGTGGAACATAGCCGTTGGAAATCAGGGTACTAAATCAATGCATTACTTTAAAGTAGCATGTTTGAGAAAGACAAGAGTAAGGGAAGAGTACACGGGATGGGGAGCAGGTGTGAATTAGCATAGGAACCTATCTAGACAGCTAGGTATTTGGGAGAGCATTGCACGGTTTTTAGAAATGCCCTCTTTTCCTAATCAACTGTCCTTTAGTTTGTCTAAATTGGGATAAAACTCCGAGTAGTCAAGAATTTCCCAAGATTTTGTGCCAATAGTTCAGTTAACATTATTCACTCATTGCTGCGGGTGATATGTGAAGGATCAGATCAAGGACGATAATAAATGGAGCAACTGCTCCTATTTGACAGTATATTATATATGTTCCATTGTACATTTAATAATTTTATATATTAACCAATTTTAAGTCTTAAATACACCTTATCCACTAACTAAGAAGGTCCCTTGGTGGCGTGCTGGGTTACAAATTGGGCTACTAATGGAATTTTAAATCCACCAGTGGTCACTTGAGGCTGTCTGCCCTGCCCCTGTGTCAAGATTTACAGCTTCAGAAACTCTAGGGAGCTATTGTAGACTGTCCTTTAGGGTCAGCGGGAGTCAGAATCAACTTGATATTGGTGGGTTTTTTGTTTTGTTTTTACTATTAGCTAACTTGCCTATTTTATAGGGGAAACAGATCCAGGGAGGTGCAATTGTTACAGGGTTTGAGCCCAGGTTTAAAGATAGTTTGCTTTTAATCGCTTTCTATGCTGTCTCGTAAGGTTTTTAACACTCCTCACCCCCACCCACATAGTTGCATTCAAGGCAGCATGTTTACTTCTTGTACTTCTTGTATTATCACTCTTTGCACATTGTTTGCTCTAGCACAGCATATGCACTGAGCCATTTTAATTTTACTAATTCAATTTTGACTCTGACAGGGAATTCTGAAGCATATGATAGACCAAGTAAATATATAGCTTCATGTTAATTAACACAAACCTTTTTTATACCTTTATGGTGTACTATTTGTAGTTTTCTCACTCGTTTTGAGATTTCTTTGGGGACAAAAGGCCTTCAATTTGCAATTAGGAATTAATGACTTGAATTCATAAGCCCTGAATATTACTGACAAAATAATGTAGAATGACAAGCCAAGAATTTACGGTGTAGAGTACCAAGACACAGGCTGTTTGGTGGTGAAGATAAGTTTGTAGATCTGTTGTCTGTAGATTAGAATTCACAAAAGAACAGTCTGTTTATTTGCGTCCTACAAGCCAACAGTGATTTTTTTAAAACCTTTTTGAAAGGGCTGTCAAAGTAGATAAATGAAGACTATGTGACAAGACCCAACATATTTCCTCTACATCCCATCACAGGACATTTGCCAAGCCTGCTGTAGATCACAGAAATGCATGACTCTAGCCCCTAGGAAAAGTCCAATCCACCCGCCAGGGAACCTTCCCCCTGCCCCTTTCAAAGATTTTGATCATCTAATTTCATTTTGGAAACGAGGATTTTGAGTTAGGTACTGCTTGGCTTTTCTCTAACAAGGTATGGATACTATGGGAGGTATTTTATAACTGAGATATGTCACCAATTTCTCTCACCATCCTTATAAAAGGGCTTCATTTCCACAGACTCCAGGAATTGAGTTTTCATGATAAAATGTGGCAGGGCATTAGAATGAGGCTGCTACCCACAGTTTAAATTTTTCTTAGCCTATGCCCCGCCATAATTTAGAAGTAACAATACAAATCAAGATGAAGTGTTCAAAAAATTCTAAATTACTTACTTGATAAGGCTTTTGCTCTTCTTGCTGCCCACTCCAGTCTGTTTTCTTAAAGCAGTGCAGGGACTGCTTAGTGACAGACACTCTGATTTTGAAAGCTTTCCTGATATTTTCAGGAATTTTTAATGATCTGATTGCTGCGCTTACCTTCATGCAACACTCTACTTTTCCAGCTCTGTCTCCTTTTTGGCTAGGCTCTATAATTTACTACACCCACTGTGCAGAACTCACAAGTAATGCTCATGATTTTGGTGTTTATTACGGAAGCCAACAGGTGGAAGTGACCAGCCTCTGAGTGGAGTTCTGTCAGGATGTGTTACAAAGCCCTTTTAGGGTTTCAGATAAATGCCTGAAGGGCATGTCACCCTGCTGTAAGCCTTAAGCAGAAGGCACTCGGCCCCAGCTGCCTTGATGAACGAACTGTTCCGAGGCCCCTTGACCACACAAGCCAGCTTCCTGTCCCTAGTCACTCAACCGTGCTTGCTCTGTGAGCAGTGGCTCCTAATTCTGCTGTGCCACTCTTGCTATTCCTCTGGCATTAAAGCTGTCTCCTGCATCAGCAAGGCTCGCTGGGCCAGTGACATCGGGGATCCACAGGTCTCACTTGACTCCTGGTCCTTGTGGTCCTGAGATCTCTCCTGCTTCTGTGAGGGCTCACATTATACCCAGAAGGACGGCAGTCAGTCACAGCTGAAACATATACTATGATATCTTACCCCAGCTGCTTTTCCAGATTCATCCCCCCCCCCGCAGAGTTGTTTGGTGGGATTTACAGAGACTATAGCTAGAAGAGAGATATTAAATAATTCACTTCTCTGCAGTTGTACCTTATTTTCAAAATTGGTTCAGACTTGGATTTTGTGGGATTACTCCAGTTGGTCTTGCCATCCATTTTAGATTCCAGTAAAGTTCACACATGCATGTACGCACAGAATTGCAGATATTTTAAAGATTTTATTATGTGCTGGGATTGTTGTTGAGTATTTTATATTTTCATTACCACAGCAACCCTATTAGGTAGGCATACTTCTATTCCCTGTTGGCCAATCAGAAAGTCTCTGTAGCACAGTTTATTTGTGCTAATAAGAGGAGCTGAAATCTGGACACAGTGAGTCTGAGCATGATATCTGGTGATACAAATGAGGATAAAACATAACACTGGAAAGAGGCTAAGCATCATAACCTTTTCATTTTGTTGTAACACATGGACTGTGATGCATGCGCTGAAACCACCCTCCGTTTTATAAGCGTGTTATAATAATGTACAATAGCAGCAGTTCCTGCCCCAAACCATACCTTAACTTTTAAATATTTTTTACAGACTTGTAAAAAAGGCAAAAAGGGCCCAGGAGAAAAGGGCAAAGGTGGAAATGGAGGAGGAAAGCCTCCTTCTGGTCCAAACCGAATGAACGGTCATCACCAACAGAATGGAGTGGAAAACATGATGTTGTTTGAAGTTGTTAAAATGGGCAAGAGTGCTATGCAGGTAATATTTGTGGTGGTCATCCCAGTTTATTTAAACTCGAGTGAGTTACATAAATATATATCCCATCTTTGAAATGTGCTTCTATTTTCTGTGTATTAAAAATGCAACCAACTATTTAGCCAATGGGCCCTATTTATTCAAAAGTAACCCCTTTAATCTGTGTTTTGAATTTTCTATTATATTATTTTTAGAGAGGAAATATCTAAACCCTGACTGTAAGATTTCAATTTTCCTTAATTTTGTATGTTGTTAGCACCTACCAAGTTGACTCCTAACACATGGCAATCCTCTGCGCACTGGGATTGACCAGAGGGTTTTCATTGGTTAAAGCTCCAGGCCCGCCTTCCTATTATTATTCTGAGTTCATCTAGCATGAAGTAGGATGCCAATTTAAAAGTTTTGATTGAGTGATCTAATATGTATTTATTTGCTCACTGTCTTAGTGAATTGAGTTATTTTAGCCACTGTTGCCGCCTCTAAATCGTAATTGGTTGTGCTTGTTTTTTAGCAGAATAAAATTAGTTGGGAGGCATATTTACATTATACCTTCACTAATTGTAGAAAAAACATAATATTGACTGTTGGCTATACGTACACTTCTCCCTCTTCTACCCCCTCTCCCCCCCAACTTTGTGTTAGGTGACATTCTAAGGCTGTACTATAGAGGTTGAGCCTATGTGGGCTTTAAAAAGTTGAATAAGTTTTACTGTACTGTATAAACATGCATTTGGTAAAGTTTTATGTAAGAAGCCTACAAGGCATAATTTTATATTTTCTAACTGAAGCTCAAGTCTTATTTATAAACACAGCTACTTTTAATATGTGTGGTTTTATTAGTAAATTAAAACTCAAATTTTGATGAATGGTTTTTAAATGTAAAATATAGAAATAGTCGTTGAGTTTTTAGCAATTTTAGAGAGCAGAGGACAGCGTATGCCAAGTTGCTTTGTAATCCATCTTCATGTATTCATGTAGGAAGCATTGACTTTTATACAAATGCGATTAGTATGTAGTTTCTATTATGTTTAATATCCGATATCTCAATACCTTCACAGCCAAATTAGGCCATTTTACTTTTTGTTGTTCTATCGGGTATTGGTGCAAGCTTTTGACACATTCAGAAGTAATGAATTCTTTTGTTAATGGTAGACCATTGTTTTAAGAATGAACATTTTCCTTGGTTTTGTGTTGCTTTTGACTTTCTATGTCTTTTTTGGTTTTCTATGTCTTCAGTTTTCTATGTCTTTTGGTTTCCTCTGCCATTTTTTCTCCCTCTAAATGTGTTTTTACCCTGAAGGTGGAAATTTCTGCACTATTTCACCAGTGGTTTTTCTGGATTTTTCCCTTCTATTTCCAGCTCAATGAGTGTATTTCTTAATATTGAAATTTGATTGAGAGTTCCTTCCTTAGAAACTTCCAAGAGTTCTTCCTTATCCAAACTTTCAGCCCAAATTTCCTTATAGCATACATGTTACTCTCCAACCACTGCAGGTGTTCTGTCCCCAATATGTTCGTCATCTGTATCTTGTTTGGAATAATCTTTTTTTCCCCTCCCTTATCAGATAAGATTTACTAGTAGCTCAAATAACACTCCTCTTCTGGGAAACATTTTCAAATACTATCTCTGCCCTTCAAACAGGTTTAGTACTTTTATCTTTCCATTATACCACTTAGCATATACTTTTAAAAAGTTTGTAGCCGTGTACTTGTGAGGCCAAAAAGTGATCAGGGGGGGAGTGGGTGAAAAGATAATGGAATTTTTCCACAGGTCTTTTGAGAAAATTCTGTTACATATGTGAAACTTTGCTTGTTTCAAGCACGTTAATTCTTTGATCAGAGACCAGGTGTTAGGCCCTTGGGATATGCAGAACACACTCATTTGAAAATAAGTACGACACTGGCTGTTGACTTCAAAACAATAGGTATAATTTTTTTCCACAGGCCAACAATAATTAAAATTAAAGGGGAAGACGGTATACATGCCCCCCACCCAGTTGTGTTAGATATTACATCTAGAGTGAATTGTAAGACTGTTTAACTAGAATGGATGACTCGCGCTATCGTGAATGGCCTTTTCTTGGGTCTTGGGCTCATTGTACAGTTGGGCTTCAAGAGCGTCTCCTGATATGAAGTGCCTGGCTTGCTTGTGCTCCAAGAGGCCAATGTAGATGTTGCATTACCTTTTCTGACCTCGGGCTGAGCCCCGGTGGCGTAGTGGTTGTGCGCAGGAATGCAGCCCACTGGGACGGAGGTTCAATTCCAGCAGTGGGGCTGGGCCTCCTACTCCCACCACCGGAGAGCAGTGATGCCCCCCAGAAAACAAAACTTTTCTGACCTCATCTTGGAAGCCACAGAACACGTGGTCCATTGCATTCCCCTCCTGGTATAAGACCATATATAGACTGTGCCTCACCCCCCACCCTCCTCAGTTTTATAGTTATTGTGGGCAGGAGAAAACACAGAAAGAGGTGGGAATGGATACTGAGTACCAACTGACCACAAAAAACACAGCACTCCACAAAACTGATGCACTATAAATTATTTAGACACTCTAGTGGAGGGCTGTGAAGGAATCTGAGTGGCGCAGTGAATAAAGAGCTCAGTCGCAAACCAAAAGTTCTTGCCAGCCAGCCTCTTGGTAGGAAGAAGATGGGTAGTTTGCTCCTGCAAAGATTTACAGCTTGAGCAACACAATGGGAGCAGTTCGATCCTGTTCCATAATGTCCCTGTATGTAGAAACCAATATGTCAGCAATGGTTTGTGTAGAAAATCATGTTCAGCTGCTACACTGAAGGTACCAGCAGCCCAGCAGGTGAAACATGTGCCAGTCATCTTCCGTAATGAGCACTCGCAACCTCCGATAGCCTGTATGGCATCCTGTTCTTCATGCAGGACTTCTATAACTTCCATTTGACTCAGAGACACCACGTCTTGGGTTTTTATGGTGGGTATAGGTATAGGTAGGGGTGGCAAGAGGGCCAACCTCCTTTTTGATGCATTTTTTAGTGTGAATTAGTTGGGACATTTATATTTCATAGTCAGCTCTGCATTCACTAGTTGAAACTATCAGTACCCCATTTATCTCGTTCTCCTTTCTCGCTCATCTCTGTCCTTTCACCCAAATCAGTACCTGTCAATCTTCTAGTCTGTTGCTTCTTCTTCATCTTCCCATTCTTACCCTTTTGGGTAAGTCTGTTCCATTCTTTTTTCTTGGCTTTTATCGTTATAGTAGAGGTCTCGTACAATATTTGTCCTTTTTTTTGACTGCAGTTTGAATGTTTATGATGTTCAGATTACCTATTCCTCTTCTTTTTTATGTTTATGTTTTTGCTATCTGGGGAGTCTTGGTATGTGGTGGGTTATGCTTTGGGTTGCTGATCACAGATTCGAAAGGAAAATGGGGCTTTCCACTTCATCCTGTGAATGGTTACCTTCTTGCAAATTCTCAAGGGCAGTGCTACTTTGTTCTATAGAGTTGATATTTGCCTGATGGATGTGAGTTTTGGGTGTTGGATCTAAGAAAGCTTTGTTTAACTCAAGACCGTTAACATTATTTACTTGTATGTTTTCTTCTATGAGTTTTGTGTCATTTGCTCTCATGTCCATGACCTAGTTTGAATATATTTTTATGTGGTGTGAGGTAGAAACTATTTTCATTATTTTGCATGTAAATATCCAGTTGTCTCATTCTTATTGAAATATTTTGTCATCCTCAAGAATCTCTTAACCATAATTTAAGGGTTTATTTCTGTACTTGCAATGTATGTCTGTTCTCATGCCAGTAGTCCACTGTCTTGATTACTGCAGCATTGCATTAAGATTTGAAATCATGTGAGTCCTCCAACTTTATCTTTTTAAAGATTGTTGTGGCTGCTCCTTGTCCCTTGCACTACTGTTAGAGCTTATGCGCAGCTTTTCACTTTCTGCCAGGAAGCTAACTGGAATTTTGATAATGGATTGCAATGTATTTATAGGTTAAATTGTAAAGCCAGTTAACTCTTTAGCTCCATGATCTCTTATTAACTTTGTTTTAGTCTTTAATTTGACTTTTAACATCAGATTATTAGTGTTCACTATTGGGGGGAAAGTTTTTCTGCATTTCTCATATACCTAAACATGCGTTTGAAAATTTTATTCCATTGTAGTTTATCTAATAAGTTACATATTACCATAATGTAGGCAAAAATAAAGCTCATTGTAAATTTTAAATATTTTCTAGGATTCATTGAATGTCATTGGCAAATAAAACATTATAGGGTTGTATAGCGCAGTTGGATTTCAGATACCTTTTAAAGCAAAATATAGGAAGGCTAATCTTCAATTTGTGCAGTCAAGTGATTCATTTACTGAGTTTGAGTCTATCCTTAAAATTGAACTTTAAATGTCATTTATATAAGTATGCATATCAACATGAAGTAACATCCAACTCAATGTTTAATCTTATGATTTTCATCAGACACAATTGATATTTAGAACATAAAAAGCTAATTTCCTGCCCTCCTCATCTGTGTTGTAGTCGGTGGTCGATGATTGGATAGAATCCTACAAGCATGACCGAGATACAGCACTTCTTGACCTCATCAACTTTTTTATTCAGTGTTCCGGCTGTAAAGGTAAGAAATGTTTATTTTAGAAGGGGGTTATTCTCAATTCATATGTTTTTCTTTCTACCTAGTAGAGGAGATGCATAGTACATTGAAAATAACACCAAAGTGGCTGAGCTCTGATGGCATAGTGGTTGTGTGCGGGACTGTAGCCCACAGGGTTGATGGTTCAAATCCAGCAGCAGCTCTTCAGGAGCAAGGCTGGGCTTCCTACTCCCACCAGGGCAGTGATGCCACACACACCAAAAGAAAACAACAACAAAGTATCAACTTATTTGCATTTTACCCATACATAATACTCAAAAAAGAGCATAGAATATAGACAAATTCATTTAGGCAGTTATATTTACATGTGAAAGTTACCTTAAGATGTGACAATTTGTAATTGTTGTATGTGTCTATTAGATGCATTTCCCACTTGCAGCATCTGGTTTTAGGAACAAAAATATGGATTAAGAAGGGAGGAGGAAAAAAAGTAAAAAAATAAAAAAAAAAGGGAGGAGAAAGGTAATGAAGAAATTCAGGTTCAGATGGCAGGGAAGTTTTGAAGTGTAGGGAGTTCATTAAGTACCATGCGTAAGAGTAAGTAAATAAGTAATTAAGTAAGTAAGGCAAGTTTAGTAAATAAGTAAGGTGTTGTTGAAATTGATCTTTTCTTAGAATAGCTTGAGAAGCTCTGGCACAGGAGTGGGATTATGAAAAAATATCTTTATTAAATTTTAAGAGATTGTGATGCAGGACTGTGGAAAGTATAAAATAAGAGAACTGCCCTGTGTAGGACACAAATATTTAAGGAAGACACTTGACTGGGGTATTAAAATTATGTAAATCGAGGAGCCATACATCCTGATTCATATCAGTAAATGAGTGAATCAAGGTCATGGACTGACTGACTCCTGTGTCTTCAATACTTGGTCCATCCATTAAAATGTAGAAAATGCCTAAGCCAATATGCTGTATGTGGCTCTCCCAGGAGCAGTGCAATTTTAATGAAAAGAGCACTCAAAACATGGGCAGTAACGCCTGAAGTAAAATAAAAATAGAGGGGCTGAGCCCCGGTGCCATAAGTGGTTGAGTGTGGAACTGCAGCCCGCAGGCTTGGCGGTTCAAATCCAGCGGCGGCTCTCAGGAGCCGCACGGGGTAGCGCCCACAACCACCAGAGGCAGTGATGCCCACACACAAAAAATAAATGAAATAAAAATACAGTTTTAAAAAGTTTAAATGCTGGAGAATTAGAATACTTTAAGTAAATCAGAAATAAGAACCCCAAAGCTATGTTTATTCATAGCTAGTGACTTTTAAGAAGTAATGTAGGGGCTGAGCCCCGGTGGCATAGTGGCTGTGTGCGGGACTGCGGCCCACTGGGATGGAGGTTCAATTCCAGCTCCACAGGAGCAAAGACTGGGTCTCCTACTCCCACCACCAGCTGGCAGTGATGCCCCCCCAAAAAAACCAAAAAACAAACAAAAAGAAGTAATGTAGTTGGAATTGGTAAACAAATAGCATTGTAAAAACTAATTTTATTTGAAGAAACTGGCAACATTAATAAACTGACAGCATGCATAATCAAGTTGGTCTGTATAAGGCTTGATAGATGTAAAGTCTATAATCATCACACTCTTTGGACTGTCTTTGAGAGAATTTTATAATTGTTTTAGCCTAGTTGGTTTGACTAAATCTGGATTTAAATAAGGTAACCACAACTTAGAATTAATTTTTTAATTGCTTAAAGGGGAATATATATATATATATATATATATATATATATATATATATATATAGAACTAGGTTGACTCAAATGAAGTGTGTTTAAATTATACCAATGACCATGTTTATGTACTAGAATGGGCTTGATCCATTGTGTGTGTGTGTTTGTGTATATTTACATGCACATACATAAGTTGTAGGTCATGCCCTTTCTCTAGATAGATTATTTGAAAATTGAAGGTTGATTGCATACAACTAAAAGTTCTGAGTTGGAACTTTATTTTGTAACTTTAGAGGAAACTTAATTTTTAACTTTAGGCTTCTCTTTGTAGTTAAGCTTCAATTTTTCAAATGATAGGGGGTTTTAAATTTAGTTTTCTTTATTAGATCTCTGAGTTTTAAAAAACAAACTTATAGACTGGTTTGCTGGGACCAGATTCAATCTTTTTCTGGCATATTAGTGGCTTGAAAAAAATCATTTTTTGGGGGGCTCATACAACTCTTAATCACAACCAATCCATACATCTATTGTATGCAAACCACATTTGTGCATTTGTTGCCATCATCATTCTCAAAACATCCTCCTTCTACTTAAACCCTTGGTATCAGTTCATATTCCCCTTCCCTCATGCATCCTTGATAATTTACAAATTATCATTATTTTGTCAAATCGTACACTGTCCGATGTTTTCCTTCACCTACTTCCTATTGTTCGTACCCCAGAGAGGAAGTTATATGCAGATCCCTACAATTGTTCCCCCCTCTTATTAGTGGCTTTTCATGATCAGGCACTTACTAACACCCTAGCCTGTAAATATATGAAAGAACTTTAAGAAGTTTTTGTCCATCCTTTACACAACCTTTACACAAACTCTTTGAACCACCTCATAGCTTGTCATTAAGTAGGTTGTCAAGAATTGCAAGTTTAGAAGTTTGAGCACGTCAATTTTAAACTATATGCAGGCATTATAATGATACTTAATTTGTCATCAAGTAATCTACATAAAAGGAATTAAATTCAGTATTTACGTCAGTAAGTGCTTACAAATAGCACACAAAATTGTTTTGTGCAATTCTTCATAAGCACATTAAATTACATTATGTACATCAAGGACACCGAATCTACTTCAACTTTTTCCTGTGGACCCAGGATATCACCATCCTTAGTACCAGCCATGCAAGTACTGCCGTTGGGCTTTGTATATGGTTGGTTGATTGACCCTCCTCTAAAACCGCTTATGATGGCTCTTTATTGTCAATTATTCATCCGTCATTCTGCCGCCAATGCTTTTCCTTTCTTGCCCTTCCTCTTCATCAGTCACTTTTCTGTTTACCAATTTCTAAGAAGTCTTGCTACCTATCCCACACATCTCTCAGACAGTTGACACTGGCTGGCAGCTGGGCTCTGCGAGCTGCTTTCCCGTCAATAAACCCTGGTTTAGCAATGGTTAAGCTCTAGGCTACTAACTAAACGGTTGACAATTGAAAGCCACCAGGAGGTGTAGTATCTGGTGGTTTGCTCCATGTCAAGATTTGTTGTTGTGAGCATATCCGACTCAAGGGGAATCCCACCAGACAATTCTACTCTCTTACGTACTGTCACTCGAGTTGCAGCCAATGAAAAACACTACAACTTTTATTTCTATACAATGACCCCTTTCTGTTTATTTTTGGGTCCCCCCCCCCTTTATTTTAACAAGGGCTCTTACAACTCTTATAATAATAATAATCCATACATCAATTATTTCAGGCATATTTGTACATGTGTTTCCATCATTCTTTTCTAGATACTTACTTTCTCATGAGCCCTTGGATTTTTGACTGTTAACATCTGGTGAGAGATGGAGGGATTTAAAAGTCAGGTGTTTTACAGAAAATATGTTTTGAGACTTACATGTCACTCCTTATTTCATAGTGTTTCAGGGATTTAGTTCCTTGTCTTTGTGTAGTGTACAGGAGCTTTGGGGATCCCTGACTTAGGAATGAAAGCATAAATCCTTATGAGTTTTGAGTATGGTTCTCTCTCCCCTGCCCCCAAATAAGGGAATTGGTACTTTCTCCCCAAAGCTGGCAATTTCTTTAATGGCAGTTTTTTTTGTTTGTTTTTTGTTTTTATGGTTGTGATAAAACTTCCAGGGCATTCCTAGAAATAGATTTCATTTTGAGGAGGCAGAGTGACCTAGATGAGAGTAATCTTGGACAAATTGGTTAACTCTCTTAACCTTAGTTTCCTTGTTTGTGAAGCCGGGATCACAGTGACTTCTTTATAGGGTGGTTGTTGCTGGTCCGAAGCACATGCGATGCGCTTGGCACATGGTAGGCTCAATTGGACGTGAGTTTTTGCCCTACTATTTACTTTAGGATTTGTTACGTTTCTGGAGCAGCTTGAATTGTACTCTCTTAGTGAAGTACCAAAAGAAGCTGAGCCCTGGTGACGCAGGGGTTGTGTGCGGTACTGCCACCCACAGGGTTGGCAGTTCAAATCCATCAGCA
Organism: Nesogale talazaci; assembly: GCA_004026705.1. NCBI lineage: Eukaryota > Metazoa > Chordata > Mammalia > Afrosoricida > Tenrecidae > Nesogale > Nesogale talazaci. The sequence goes on along the minus strand of PVJH01001656.1, from coordinate 119,854 downwards.
GCTCTCCAGGAGCATGGCTGGGCTTCCTACTCCCACCAGGGCAGTGATGTGGGCGAAAAAAAGAAAAAAAAGTACCTAAAGTATCTGTTTCTGGTTTGGAATTGGAAAGGACTGTATTATTTTTAAATTGAAATTTTTATTCTATATACCCGCATGCATATAATACATATGAAAGAGATCTGCTCAAGTGAAAGAAACCCTTATTAATTAAAACATTGGATATTTCATCTTTCTATATCAAGACATTACTTTATTTAAAGAGCCTTGGTGACATAGTGTTTTTTGTGTTGTGCTGCTTACCCCAAGATCAGCAGCTTGAGTCTGCTAGCCTCTCTGTACATGAAAGATGAGGCTATCTATTCATTGAGATTTGTATTCTCCGGAACTCAGGAAGTCATTGTGCAGGGTTACTGGACGTTAGAGTAGACTCGATGGCAGTGGATTTTGTTTAGTTCCTAATATATGTATTTGTAATTAAACTGACAAATAGATAAACAACCCAACTGAAGTGATAGTTTGGAAACCTAGTGCCACACTCACACACACACACACACACATGATTGTCTGTATTGTCTTCTACTCATAGCTTTTTCATAGAAATCTTTCTGTGTGATCGCCTTTTACTCTTTCCCCACCCCACCCCCACCCCCAATGTGGGCAATACCAACATTTGACCAGCAGAGAGATAATCTAAGTGGGCTGCAAAAACAGATACCTGGTCTGTGGGCTATAGTGCAGTCGTTTCTTTTTTTTGGATCGGCGGAGTAATTTTTTTTTTCCTGAAAAGAGGGCAAGTAGGCCAGGTCTGTATGAGAGCCTGTGACTTGGCGCCGTACTTCTCTTCCTCGTCATTCCTTGTTAAAAGCCTCCATATCCTCATCAGGTTCTAAAATTTAATCCTCTCTTGATCTCTTTTATAATTATCCCCCCTCCCACCTCCAGGTTATTTTATTTTTATCCACACAAATTTCTACTCATTTTAGGACATTTATTCATAAAACATTTATTAATAAAGCATTTTTCTTTATTTGTTTTAAATAACAAAATCAAACAAATTACCACCTCACTCTCTACCTAAATTACAGACTCTTCAAGGAGTGGGAATTTACTCCTTAACAGCGCAATGAAGATAGAAGAAATAAAACATTTTCATCAAGCCCATCTCAGCTTAATAAATATTTCTTAGATCTTTATGTTTTTTAGAGGTCTTGCTTATGTCAATTCAAGCTACTGAACTTTTTCTTATCTTTAGGTTTTAAATGTTACCTTGAAATATACCTCATTTTTGATGATATGTGCATTCTATTAAAGGGGTGAAGGCTGTAAGTTAATACAGATACGAGTAAAGTTATGTCTGTTAGAACTGGCCACGATGGATTGTGCGTAGGAAGAAAGCCACCTAGAAGATGCATAGGGTTATTTTCTTGTGCATATTGAGAGTGGTATTTATACTATTTTCACAGGAGAAACAGTTGAACTTGCTGTATTTTTGCAAGTATCATGATGGAAGATCACATGATGTAATTCTAGACGTCTTTGGAGGCTGTTCCAAAGTCGTCTTTGTTCTTCTCATTATACCATGTATTAACTTTTGACACTTGAAAATTTCAGGAGTTGTCACGGCGGAAATGTTTAGACATATGCAGAACTCTGAAATAATTCGAAAAATGACTGAAGAATTTGATGAGGTAATTTATCACCCTAAATGTTTTGATAGTTTTAAGCATATCGATCTTCATTTACTCTTGCATATATTTGTTAAATTCTGGGTATTAATATTAACTGGGTTAGAGGAATCATGTTAGATTTAATCTTGACTCAAATATAGTTATGTGATTTTGGGCAATTTGGCTTGGCATGTTTCAATATTTGTAACTTGGGCACTGTAATACTTAATCTCAAGGTTATTTTTATAGATGGGACTAAATGCTGTTTGAAATCTTCTTATTTTACAGTATTTTGGAACATAGTAAGGACCTGGTAAATTACAGTTATTGTCAACAAATTCAGATTTCAAATACGAATAGAGTGTAAAGTAGAGTATAAGAACACACCTCCACACACCTCCGATTGCTGTACAAAAATTCTATTTTGGTCAGCTTCGAGGAATCCGTGTGTTTAGGTAAAGGAAAACATACTAGATTGTTATAAAATTCCCCTATTTTAAATACGAATAGCTAGGTTCAAAATACAAGCCACAAAGTCAGAAGTGGGGTCTTTCCCTGTTCTCCATGCCCCACACCTGTATTTCATTGCCACATGCCCGAGAACTGTCATCCATTTTCAGGTAGGAAGCCTTGTCTGTTCACTCTGCTTGTTCTGATGGAGCTTTCAGCTATCGTTCTAAAAAGTAGACTAATTTTTCCCCATTTATTTATGATAAATTATTTTATTGGGGGCTCTTACAGCTCTTATATCAATCCATACATCAATTGTTATCAAGCACATTTGTACACATGTTGCTGTCAGCTTTTTAAAAATACTTTCTCCTTGAGTCCTTGGTATCCGTTCTTTTTTCCCCCTCTCTCCCTCATCTTCCACCCTTATTTTCATATTTTACACCACCTACTGAGGTAGACAAGTTTTTAAAAGGCTTTGATAATCATAAAGTTCCATTAATCAATCCCCAAGTAGTTACAGTAATTATTAGTACTGTGCTTTTTAAAACCTTCACCTGTTAAATATTGTTGTATGGACCTTCTCACTAAAAAAGAAAATAATCATTTACGAAAGAAATAAAATTTGAGAATGTCACTAAATTCAGTACCTAGCAACAATTGACAGTGATATATTTCCCTTTTGTCAATCAATTTAGTGTATCAGGGAATGTTGAAAATATTTAAAAAGAGTATTGGGGCCTTATTTTCACATGAGAAGCTGTTCAACTTATAGATGAAATATTCTCTTTTGAAAGTTGCTAGGCAGATTTATCTTAATCATAGTATTCACTTTTCTAGTTAGGGTAAATGGTTCAGGTAAAACATGGTTCAGGTAAGTCCCACTCATGTAAATCTCATATTTATCACTTTTTTCATATTTGAAACACACGTTCTTTAAAAAAACAATAGAATCAAAATTCAGTGAAAAGAAACATTAACCAGCCAGTCATTAAAATCATGTATAGCATCATGTTTTTTTTTAATGTGATGCATTTCACTGACATAAATAACATTAATAATGGTGTGCAACCATAACTATTCCCCAAGGTGCTTATTAATCTAGATAGAAAGTCTGCACCCCTCATAACCAAAGCCTACCATTTCTGCACCCCCCTGCAAGTTGTATTCTAGTTTCCGTCTACGAGTTTCCTTATTCTTGATACCAATTTGGTAGAAGCATACATTACTTTGTTGTGTATCTGGTACATTTCACTTGTAACAATGTTTATACCAATCATGTTGTAGCATGTATAAGAATTTCATTCCTTATTATGACTGACCAGGATTCTATTGTTTATTCATTATTTCTACTGTGGATGATACTCCTTGGATCATTACAAATGGTTATTAGAAATGTCATCTATTTTCAGTCCTGTTGGGCTGAGAATGCACACAGTGGAATTTCTGGGTCATATGGTAATTTAGTAATATATGTACCTTTTGGAGCAATGGGCAGACCTGTTTCCCACTGTGACTACATGCCATTTAATCTTTTAGCCAGCATTCAATGATTCCAATTTTGCCACACCCCTAACCAGCACATTTTTGTTTTATGGTCTTCTTGTGATAATACCCACCCTATTGGGCGTTAGGTGATACGTTGGCTTTGATTTGTATTTATTGAATGTCTCTACATGTGCTTTCCTGTAAAAATGGCTATTCAGATTGTTTGCCCACTTTTAATTTGTGTTGTCTTCTTGTTGAATGGTAAGTCTTTATATATTCTGGGCATGTCAGCTAATGTTATTTATTTGCAAGTACTTTTTCCCCTTTGGTGGCTTGATTTTTTTTTCTCACTTGTTTATATAGCGTTGATACCTAAAGCTTATAATTTGGATGTAGTCCAATTTATGTCATTGTCTTTCTTTGCTTATGCTTCTGGTGTCATATCTCACACTACAGTTGCCAAATATAATGTTAGGATTTTTAAACTTTTGACAAGATCATTGGCCCAGTATAAGTTCGTGTGCATGCATGGGTCGAGGTGGAACCTGCTTGTTGTCACAGGGAAGTCGGTGCATCTGCACGGGGGCATCCGGCACTGCTCGTTGCAGTGGTTCTTCTTTCTCTGCCCCCCTCCCTGAGTGAATGTCACGTCTCTGTGGAAAATCATTGTCCATAAGTCCAAGGCTTCTTTATCCCAGTCATTATTATTTTATCAATACTCTGCTGGCATAGGGGTTTTTGCATTGGGCTGCTAAACACAAGGTTGGCAGTTCAAAACTGTCTGGCCGACTCTTGGGGTTTTCCACCTCCCAGAGAGGTGGTCTAAGTCCAAATTGACTTGATGGCAACGGGAGAAATTACTTTGTCTTAATTGTGGCTTTGGAATAAAATATGGAATTATGACGTGTCCAGTAGCTTTTATATTTAGGGGGATTTTCATTTTCCCTGAAGAAGTTGCTGTTGTATTTTTGATTGACGAGTTTGTAGCACATGTTCTAATTCTATATTTTCATTTTTTAATCATTTTATTGGGAGCTCATGCAACACATCACCATTCATCCATCCATCCATCCATCCATCCATCCATTGTGTGTCAAGCACATTTGTATATTTGTTGCCCTCATCATTTTCAAAATATTTGCTTTCTACTTAGCCCTTAGTATCAGCTCCTCATTCCTCCCATAAACCCTTGATAATTTGTAAATTATTATTTTTTATGTATTCCTTATATATTGTTTTTTGAACCTGGTATAATCATAAATAGTAAATGGAAAGAACTTAAGTCTTCTCTGACATGACTTTATTTTGATAAAAGAAAATGATCTAATGATAGAAGTGAATTTTCTGAAAATTTTCTTATCTATACAAATAAGATCACTTTAAGTTTTAGTATATTCTTGTCTAGTATAAACTTTCTCTTTGCAGATTTGTCATACATCGGTTTCTCCCTTTCTTGGAATGTATGTATACTTAATGCTTGCTGAAAAATCTTAATTTTATGTCCTTGAAGCATGCCCCATCTTTGTAGAAAGGAGAGGCTAAGCATCAGTCTTTTAAAGCTGTAATCCATTGCCATCAGAGTTGATTCTGGATCATAAGGACCCTATAGGACAGGGAAGGACTGTTTCATGTGGGTTTCCAAGATTGTAACTCTTAAATGGAGCCAGAAAGTTTTATCTTTTTCGCAAGGAGGGGTTGGTGGTATCGAACTGCTGACTTTCTGTTGAGCAGCCCACTGTGCCACTGGGGCACCTCCTTGAGGTTATACTACCTGACTCCTGAGATGTAGTTGTATACTTTCACAGTTAAAGTGATTCTAGAATGTCCGTGTGGGGCTTGATGAAGAGATCGCAAGTGTGTTCAAAGGAACCTCAACTTTTATATATTATATATATTATATATTATACTGCATATAATATAACACATACATGTTGTTTATTGGACAAGAATAATAAAATAAATGTCTTTTCATGCTTTGGCTTAGGATATGTCAAAGACCAGTAAAATTTTGTAAATCATGTATGTTACACATTTTTCTTTTAGGACAGTGGAGATTATCCACTTACTATGGCTGGTCCTCAGTGGAAGAAGTTCAAATCCAGTTTTTGTGAATTCATTGGTGTGCTCGTACGGCAATGTCAGTATAGTATCATTTATGATGAGTATATGATGGATACTGTAATTTCTCTTCTTACTGGATTGTCTGACTCCCAAGTCAGAGCATTTCGACATACAAGCACCCTGGCAGGTCAGTATTTAGAAATAATTCTTTTTGTTGCTTCAGCAACAGCTCATAGGACCCATCCTTCCACCCCCATCCCCCCAAGTGATCTATGTAGAATAGGATTCTGCTTTCTATTTGAAAGGTGATGCCATTCTGTGACTGGTATGTAGTGATTTTTCTTTTGAAAGCGTATTTATTTTGAATTATATAAAGGCTTACATTTTGGATCATTCTTGTATTCAACAATTTAAATAACGTATAGCAAACCTCCCAGTAGCTTGCTCTGTCCTCCCATTTAGAGTACTGTTTTTTCCTCACCCTAGTTTAACCTGTCTGCCTTACTATAGCTGATTATTTTCCCCCTAGCTCCTTTTCTCTCCAATCCAAACCCCTTTAAGTGTGAAAAGCCTTTATCTCCGGTGGTTCCCCCCCCCCATTTATAACAGTGATTTTATACAGTATTTATTCTTTTGTGATTAGCTCAGCACAGTGTTCTTAAAAATGTATTCATGTCGTGATAGGTTTCACAGTCTGGTATGACCAATTTCTTATGGGCAACCCAAGTGATTGCTACATCATAGCAAGAAGAAAGACAGGAATTGGATTCTTGAAACTTACCATCATGGAAGGATGCTGATAGCAAACTCGAGGAGACAGTTGGGATAGAGGCAGTTGTTCGGAATATGTTTTGGCACTGGTGTGATATCCCTTCCTAGATGGTGTCTCCTCTTTTTACCACTCTGCAAAAAGTAGAGATTGGTTTAAATGCTTCTGAATAACTTTAGTCTGGGTCTTTTTTTTACTTTAAAATTTTAAGTGAAATGAATCCACGTTTTGAGACTCAACAAATTGAGGATTGATTTAAAGTCAGTGTGGATGAAATCTTTTGGTTTTTCAGATACACCGCAGTGACAATTGTCCCATGCCACAATTAAATGTGGTTTTGGTGTCTGCATGCTGTAAATCAAGGAGGCTTTAGGTATCTTAGCCTTACTTTTAAAAACTTTTTTTCTATGTGGAGAGTTTTTAAAGCTTTTTTTTTTTTTTTTTTTTTTTGGCATCACTGCTCTTTGGTGGTCGTGGGAGCTACCCAGCCTTGCTCCTGGAGAGCTGCTGCTGGATTTGAACCGCCAAGCCCGTGGTCTGCAGTCCTGTAGTCAACCACTACACCACTGGGGCTCAGCCCTTTTATGTGGGGAGTTTTTCTTTTGTCTACCCTTAACCCCCACGTAGAATCTGTGTCTAGATTCAGTAACTAGGTTTCTTATTCAGTTGTATTAGTATCTTTAAAATATTTTTTATTGTTAGTTACCAAAATATTGAATGCAACTCCTGATAAACCTAACTTGTGCAATTTAGAACTCTGTAGTGTCTTTGTGTCTGGGGGAGCATCCAGATTAGCCAGGCCTTCTGGTTGCTGCTTGGTGCATTTGAACCCCAAACCTTTCTGCTAGCAGCAGACCTGTAAACCATTTGAAATACTTCAGGACTAAAAATGAAAGGAAAGCAAAGCCTGAAGAAAGTCTGAAAGATTTTGAAATAGCAAGGTTTGATATAAAGTAATCATGCTTATCAAGATGGTAAAATGATTGCTATATTAATTCACTTAAAAGGTGACTCGTGGACTCAAGAAAGATCATTATAGGGTCATTTATAGCACATTGGGATTTCAACATGAAGTTTGGGGTCAGATGACCTGGTTTGTAATCCTGGTAAACTACTGACTGTAATGTGAGACAGGTTCCCTAATCTTCTTGACCTTCAGCTTCCTCGTGAATGATAGGAGACAGTTGTGAGGATTAAGAGGTAATACATGGAACTGACTAACATAGTTACCTGGCAGTGGTTACTAACCAGTGCACATTAATTACTGTTTTGTTATATTACTGCTGGTTTGTAGCAGCTGTATTTTTCTCCTCTGTTAGAAGCAGAGCCGCCCATCTTGATGTTTTTAATTTCTCATAATTTGATTTTAAATTGTAAAACTTTGCATCTGTTAGACTAATTTATTCAACATTTTACCCTCTTGAAAATAGCTATGAAGCTGATGACAGCTTTGGTGAATGTGGCACTAAATCTTAGCATTAATATGGATAATACACAAAGACAATATGAGGCAGAGCGGAATAAAATGATTGGGAAACGAGCCAATGAGAGGCTAGAGCTCCTGCTACAGAAGCGGAAAGAGGTAAGCTTGCATAGTGAATATTTTCACTATTAATGTACGATCCTCGGACCCATCACTACTTTGTCTTCTGATAAAACTATTTTGTAACACTGTTAATTTATTTTATTGTGGGTGAGGGTGTCTAACTTGAAAGCCTTTGCTGAAAATTCATGCCAGTAATAGAGGGACTTCATGTAAAAATTTTGCTATATATTTTATTTGCCCCTTCGCACAGCTTTTTGAAAGTCTTTTGTACCTTTGAGTATGTAGGTCGGAAGTGCAGTTTGAGCTGGATTGCTGCTGTGCCTTGTTAAGTTCTCAAAGTCTTAGCATGATTCATTTCTATTTGGAAAATCTGTCCTAACCACCTCACTCAGTTTGTTACTCTGATAAAAACAAAATATTGGGTGAAATGACTCAAAGATAGAGTATAAGTTATCTCACTCACAATCCCCCGCTTCCGTATTTTTCGAACCATAAGTTGCCCCCCCCACCCCCTACCAAGTGGGGAGAAAATGAGAGTGAGTCTTCTGATCCAAAGGTGTGATACCGCAGAGCATTTTAGTATATTGATACTATTTGGTTCAGAGTGTTTTTTTTTCTTGTTTTCCTGCTAAAAACTGGGTGGGTCTTATGGTCTGAAAAAATACGATGTGTGTGTGTGTGTGTGTGTGAATAATAGCAAAATTTTGAGGAAAATACTTATGCATCATACACTAAATAATAATGATATTTTCTTGCTGCTTTATACATACTAGCCATTGAAATTCCTGATTCACTGGTAACATTTAACATTCTGGTAATAAGATTTTTTTTATGTGTCATAGGCAGCGTTTGGTATTTGTCTAAAAAATGAGTTTGTATAGTCAAGTGTAAATATTTGCATGGTAATCGATAAACTTCTTGATTACTAAAGGTTTGTGCATTGTCATTTTATCTCTTGACTATTTGAAAACTTTGAAACAAACAAAAAATAGTCTGGGTTCAAGAAAAGTCACAGAATTCTCCTTGCCTTATCTTCCTCTTATCTAATTTCATATAATTACACATGATTTTCATTTATTTTGGAATGAAAAATTAATACTTCAGTCACTTCTGTACTTAAAAAATATTTCCTCACAGGACTCAGGTGAACAGACAGCTTGCTTAGTTTTCAAAATCATGATCTTAAGGCTGTAAAGATAGATTGACAAAGAATGATTTGTCATTAATATTTGTATACGAACCAGATAATACTTCTAGTTATGATTATATCTTCAAAGATACACAGTATTAAAATAGAGCTTTTACGTCTCACAAATTTATTTGTTCTAAAGACTATAAGGTTACGATCCCTGGATTACATGTTGGTTACCTATTGGGCTGCTAATCTGTTCATTGGTCAGCGGTTCAAAAGCACTGCTAGCTCTGCAGGAGAGAGACAAGGAGTTACAGTCTCAGAAACTGGTACATTGCATTCTGTCAGTCCTATAGGGTCTTTATGAGTCAGAATCAATTCTATGGCAGTGAGTTTGGTTTTGGGTTTACTGACTATAAAAAGGACATGCTTTGTTTTGCATTAATTTGGAACAGGCAGTCATAGTATGTAATCTGAATGCTGTTTTTTCCTTAGATGATATTCAAAATATTTTTTCTTAGTTCTGAATTGGAACTATATGAGAGCAAGTAAGTCAAAAGTTGAAATGATCAGATCCATCTCAAAATTATTTATTTGGGCAAAAATGTCTTACTTTGTTATTTTATTCTAATCATTTTTCCTCTTTGAATAGACAGTGTTTAAGTTTTTATTTACGTTATGTCTAATTAAACATTGCTTGACTTTTAAACCAAGTATATATGCTATATAATGATACTTTAAGAAAGAATAGAGTATAAGAGTTCTTGTTAAAATGTGAACTTTTGAATATCAAAAAAAATCAGCTGCACAGTAAAAGCCAAGTCAGATATTTCAGGTATCAAGGGAACTTGAGCTGCTTGATCCACAACAGCTGTTAATTTTCTCTGTGGTTACTGTTGTCTAGCATGATTAAAATTAGATGTGATCACCTAAACACTTGAAAAACCACATTTGCGTCTTGATGTTCTTTTTTTTTTTGGATTTTTTTCCAATGATTTTATTGGGGACTTTTACAGCTCTTATAACATTCAATACATCATTTGTACTTGGCATATTTGTATACATGTTGCCATATTCATTTCCAAACATTTTGTACTTGAGCCCTTGGTGTTATCTCCTCTTCCGCCCTTCCTTTTTTTAGAATCATTTTATTGAGGTCTTGATATTCTTTAGTTAAATCTTTTGTATAATTGAAATGAAATTGCATATTATTGTTTTCAGCTTCAAGAAAATCAAGATGAAATAGAAAACATGATGAATGCAATATTTAAAGGAGTGTTTGTACATAGATATCGGTAAGTCTTTTACCCACTCCCAGCCTTCATTAGCCTAGCACTTTACTACGTTAGTTTGCATATTTAATTGTTTTGACAGTAAAGAGTTTTAGAGTTAGATCCATATCAGACTTAAAGTCTGTCACTGACTGAGGCATTCTGGGCGCAGAACTTAACAGTTATTTAACTGTCCTCAACTTGATGTTTCCCATCTGAACAGTGGAATAGTGCCATAGTTGAATTTTAGCTGTCCAGCAGGTCGAAGGCACAATTGTAGAGTCACTCAGCACAAAAAACTGCCTAATTGGTTTTGGATGGACTATGTGCATCTGACTCCTGACCCTCTGTGCTTCCATTTCCCATATTATTGGGAAAATTGGGCGAAAATAAGTTGATATTTTTTCTCACTTCCCTATTTCTGAAGCTCAGAAGAAAAAATAATCCACTTTATCCATGTGTACATTCTTTGAATGTTAGTCGCATTTTTCTACAACTAATTTTTTTTTCAACCAGAGTTTGGGAACAGTTGTTATCTAGTCAGCTTCATACTTTTGTAACTTCTCCCAGGTCCATTCTTACTTTTTCATTTCTATTGTAACCAGTTCTGTAGTTAATTATCTTCTGCCTATAAATGATTACAGCTTTTCTTACAATACCCTTTTGTTGTGCTGTTCCTCTGCTGCAAAATCTTTAATGACCCACCAGTACCTACAAGATGAATTTAAAATAATTTACTCTGACATTCAAGTCTCATCTGAGCTTGGCCTCAATGTTATGTGTAGCTATTTCTCGCCTTGAAAATTATGCCCAATTTAAGAGTAGTGTCCCACTGTCTTCTAAACACTATATGCCATGTGCAGGAGGCGTGGGCATGCCTGTGTTAGGGCATGGCTTTGAAGGTGCCAGGAGGCTATTATTTGTAGTTTTGTTTAATTTTAAATGCTTATGTAATGAGCATCATGCTTTGTGAACTTGAAGCATATAAGATCTTGGGAGTTCAGGGACCATGCTCAGTTCTGATTTTAAATCTCCACTAATACTTTGAGGCATGCTCAGAGTAGCTGTGAAATAGCGCTTTTGTATCAATCATAAGTTCTATGGTGATTCTAATACATGTAATATTTCCTTTCTCCATTCAGCGATGCAATAGCAGAAATCAGAGCTATTTGCATTGAAGAAATTGGTATTTGGATGAAAATGTATAGTGATGCCTTTCTTAATGACAGTTATTTAAAATATGTTGGTTGGACTATGCATGATAAGGTAAGATTTGTGCCACAGTCTACTTCTGTGTCTGCACATTGGCTTGGTTGTATATAGCAGTTTTCCATAGGGAATTATCAGCATATAGATCCTTCAGGGGCCCTATTCCTGTAAACTTGAGGTTTTTTTTTTCAAACTTGTATTTTTATACTCTTCCATACACTCTGTTAAAACGTGGCATGTTTCACATGACATCCTCTATACTTTGAGAATCCAGGCCACTAATCCTAACATTTTTTCCTGCATTGTTTATTTGGTGGTAGTGAGGTGAGTCCTTACTATACTATTATTCTTAAAGATAATTGCTTAATTTTGATTCTCCCTTTTGAGAGCCAGCTTAGTCAGATTTTAAATTATGATTGGTCTCTTTCTCCCCCCCCATTACACTATTTATATCCTAGTCTGTTTCTCTTTATTAATCTTGAAGTGCCTTGTTTATAATCTTTACAAGTAATTGTTTTTGTAACAGAACATTTATTGTGATATATATGGGTATATCTCATTTTAGTGCACTGCGCAGATTGTCACCTCCCACCCGCCTTGGAAATTGAATGTGGCAACTCTGGGCCAATGAAATATCTTGGCACCAATTTTCCAATAGCATGTGTTCACTTTGTATCTTTGACACACTCTGACAATTCTCACAATATTAATTTTTTTCACAATGCTAATATTGCACATTTAAGAAGTATAGTACACAGTGTAAAATAACTTATGTGCAGTATAAAATCCAAAAAATGGTGTGTCTTGCTTTATGTCTTTGGGCTGCTCCTGTAGTACTACTACTGTTCACAATAACTTTTCTTGGAACAGAATTTTTAAAAATTACTAATTTTACTCAATAGAAGTAGCAACGCCAAAGATGGTAGTCTTCTGCAAACATCCTGATTGCTATTGTTGCTTAAAGATGTTGGGTTCTGATGAACTGCTATCTTGTAAATCACAATTAAGATATTAAAAGAGACAACATTGTATACTCCTTGAATAGCGAGCCAGCTTTGCAATACAAAGGTTTTTAAATGTATTTTCTTCTTTCATTTAGCAAGGTGAGGTGAGACTCAAATGTCTCACTGCTCTGCAAGGGCTTTATTATAACAAAGAGCTTAATTCCAAACTGGAGCTTTTTACCAGTCGGTTCAAGGTTAGTCCTCTTTTTGGCATTTGAAACTGTTAAAGATACTGTTTTTCTTGCCTTGCCTTCCACCTAAACATATTTTATTTTGTATCCTTAGGATAGAATTGTGTCTATGACTCTAGACAAAGAATATGATGTTGCCGTACAAGCAATAAAATTACTCACTCTTGTTTTACAGTAAGTTATATATTGCATATTAATGTATATACATCTCAGTGGTGAATGAGAGTACTAGGTTAAAATTGATTTGAAGCTAACTTACTTAATATCTTAAATTGTGGAATATTCAGCTTGAAACTTTTTTTTCATAACTGAGAAAGCACAAGATGATCGAATGGTTCCGTGTAATTTATAACAAGTACGCCATTTTGGGAGTTGGTTTTCTTGTTAGTTTTACACTCATTTAGGTGCATTTGAAAGAAAGTGAGCCACTTTATTTTAAAATGTGCTGTTCATCTTTTGCGACACTGGTAACGATTGTGCATTTCCTAAAACTCATACTTTTCTTTTTTTTTCCAATGATTTTATTAGGGGCTCTTACAGCTCTTATAACATTCAATACATCATTTGTATCAAGTATATCCATATGTTGCCAGATTCATTTCCAAATATTTTCTACTTGAGCCCTTGGTATAAGCTCCTCTTTCCCCCTCCTTTTTTAAAAAAAGTAAATCATTTTATTGGGGGCTCATACATATAGCTCCCATCACGATCCATACATATATCAGTTGAATGCAGGCCACACTTGCACAATTTTTACCATCATCACTCTCAAAACATTGTCCCTTCACTTCCAGTACAAGCTCTCCATATTTCCCTTCCCTCCCCCACCCCTCATGAACCCTTAATAATTTACAAATTGTTATTACTTTTTCATATTGTTCACTGTCCAATGTGCCCCTTCCCTCACTTCCTTGTTTTCTGTACCCCAGAGAGGAGGTTATATGTATATCCCTGAAATTGGTTCCCCGCTCTGTCACATTTTTTATAGGACTTTAATTACTCAAATTTCAAATATGTCCTACTGTGTTAATGTGGTGCTTCACTCCACCCCCCACTCCCCATTAAATATTCTGCTCGACTTCTGTACCAAGTGCTGATATAATATGCGGGGATTCTTCACATCAAAATTTCCCTGTTTCTATATAATATGAAAAAATCTGAGAAGTCTGTCATGAGTGAAACAATTTAATAATTAAAATGTGATAGTTATAAAAGAAACTTTTAATGCATTTTAACTTCACAAAGTTCACTTCGAATAGATCAGCAGAACTATCAAGTAGTAATTGTGGAGCACTCCAGTATAGTTTTTATTTAAAAGTTTTTTTTTCAAAGTAGTTTTAAAATCATACTATAAGCCATTACAATTTTGAAATTTTGGCATTGAACATGAGTAGACTGAGGGAAGTTGAACAGAATTAAGAGTAGAAACCTTGTAGTTCATAAAAGCTCACTACCATTGATTTTGACTTTTAGTGACCCTGTAGGACAGGGTCGAACTGCCCTTGTGATTTTCTGAGGCTCTACACCTGTGTTATGAGTAGTTAAAGCTGCTGACCTTGCAATTAGCTTCCCAGCTGTGCATGCTGGAATGTAAAATGAGAATGACATTTCCTACGTACAAGGAATAGTTGTAACAAGTAGATTCTATTTGAGAGGAAAAATAAATTTGGATTCCCATTTCATTCAATGCTTACAACAAATTCTAAATAGTCAAGAAAATATTAAATATTGAAAAGTTTAAGATTATGGCATAAATGTAATCTTGTGAAGATTTTAAAATGGAATTTCATATGGAATATGGTTAAGCGAGGATTTTCTGAGCATGGAAATAGAAGAGTGTCCTGCTTTGTTTTTTATCTTTGCTTTGTATGAGTTCTTATGTTGAGTAGTCATGGGAGGATTTATGAAGATAGCAACTGTGGATTAGCCATTTTCTGCGGGCATGGAAGGAGTGGTTTGGGGGGAAATGGGGAGTCAGCAGGAATGTGGATACAAGAAAGTTAATTGTGGTGATGATTGTACATTTCTTGATATGATTGTGAATCATATGCTAATTATAGCTCATTAAAATATTTTAAATATAAAGTAATTTTGGAGAAAAAGATGCCTTTACTGAGGCTGATTTTGAAGCCAGTGTTTATATGCTTCCATCCCGTTTGTTTAGGCCCTCCCATCACAATGGTCAAAGTACCATGTGACCAAATGCATTGTTTATCCAACTGTTAGCATCATTAAATGGTATTGACATGCCAAAGCAAAAAATGCAAATAAAAATGTTAACATACAAAAAGTAATTTCATGAATATTGCAAAAAAAACCCACCTAAAATAATTTGAATGAGAAAGACTAATTTCTGCAAATCAAGACCAGAAAGCAATGTGAATGTAGTCAAAAATTATGAACCAGATTATAGGTGGAAATGAAAAATAAATCACGAGAATATGCTTAACCACCCCTATATTAGTGACGTGTATTAAAATGACATTTCTTATTTTGACTTTAAACACATCTTCTTAGCAAACATTATAGTTTTAAATAATTGTTTAATAATACCCTAAGTTGATTAGAATGTAAATCAGCATAACCTTTTGAGGACAAAATGACAATATCAAAATCTTTTTTTTTTCCCTTTTTTCGGGCATCACTGCTCTCCGGTGGTGGGAGTAGGAGGCCCAGCCCCACTGCTGGAATTGAACCTCCATCCCAGTGGGCCGCTGTCCCACGCACAACCACTACGCCACTGGGGCTCATCCCCGACAATATCAAAATCTTAAATGCTTATATTCTCTGGTGTAGTTTCTGTGACCCAGAATTTCTTGCAATAGCAGAATTTTGGAAACAGCCTAGGCATTAATTTTTGAGGGAAGAGTCACTTATTCTGTAAGATAATAACCCTGTAAGCCAGTGCCAGTTGTTGCCACCATTCTTACTTCTTTACAAGGAACAGTTTGGAGAATTCACTTAACCAGGGGAATTTCAAACCATCTATTAACTGTCACTACATTTACCCTTTATTTTAAGTCGCCCCAAATTACAAGCATTATATACAAATGCTTCAAAAAGTAGAAACGTTGAGGTAAGAAATAATACTGACCTGAGGCACCTTCAAAAATATTTTTTAGTAAAATTCCATCAACTTAACTCCATTTTTATATGAGCTTTTTAAGAAAATCACTTTATTGGGGGACTCATGCATTGCTTTTCACAGTACATAAATAGATATACAGTGCCAAGCATTTTCACATGCCTGCTGCCATCACCATTCTCTAATACCTGCTTTTCCACTTGAATACTTGATGTCAGCTCTCCATCCTTTCCCCTTCGTCCCTGTATAGGATTAGTACTAAGGTAGCAGGTGAACCCTGGGCCTCTACTCAGGTACTCCCTCAGTGCAAGAACACTTTGTCCTATTAATCTGGTATTACATGATGCTCCCTGGCCCAATACGATCTCTGAAGTCACATAGATGCATAAGCAAATGTGAAGAAAACTGATGGTACCCGGCTATCAAATGATAGCATCTGAGGCCTCAAAGCTTGAAGATACACAAAAGGCCATCTAGCTGAGAAGTATCCCAGCCCACTCGGAAGACGCACACCAGCTACTGTGGCCATGAGGTGTCGAAAGGACCAGGTCTCAGGCATCAAACAGGGAAAAAATGTATCACTGTGTGTGCACCTTGCTGAGATGATCACTGTGGACATGTGGGGACATGGGCAAGAGTGGTGAAGAAACCTGATGGTACCTGGCTTTCAAAAGATACAGCGTCTGAGGTCTTAAAGACTTGAGGGTAAACAAACAATGATATAGCTCAGGAGCAGCAAAGCCCACCATAGAAGAAGCACACCAGCTTGTGTGACCATGAGGTGTGGAAATAATCAGGTACCAGGCATGAAAGAACAAAAATCATATCATTTTGTGCCTACCCTCCCGACATGATCGCTGAGGACAAGAAAGGGTGCAGAGGTAGAGTGGAGGAAGCCCATGGTACCCAGCCACCAAACAATAAAGCATCTGGGGTCTTAAAGGCGAACGAGTGGCCATCTAGCGTAGAAGTAGCAAAGCCCATATGGAAGAAGCATACCAGCCTGTGTGATCATGAGGGATCAAAGGGAGTAGATAACAAGCACCAAGGAACAAGAATCACATTACTGGGAATGAGGGTGAGAATAGGTTGGGGCTCAAGGCCCATTTGTGGGTAATTGGATATCCCCTTTACAGAAGGTTCTTGGGGAGGAGACGGGCCAGACAGGGTGCAGTGAAGTAATGATGAAACATAAAACTTCACTTTAGTTCTTAAAGGCTTTCTCCCCCAAACTATCATGATCTCAGTTCCAACTTACAAATCCAGCTGGACTGGAAGAGGTACCCTAGTATAGATGGGAACTGGAAATACAGGGAATCTTGGGCAGATGAACCCCTCAACCAGTAGTGAGAGTGCACATAGTGGATCAGTGGAGGGAATGTGGGGTAGAGAGGGGGAGCCAATTACAAGGATCTGCACATAATCTATCTGGAGGACGGACAGGGAAGTGAGCAAGGGGAGACGTCAAACAGTGTAAGATATGATAAAATGACATATGAGCTTTTTTGAAGCCCCTTTATGTGTATGCTCTTGTGAAAACAAAAACTTTTTGTTCTGAATTTGAAGACTTAGTATAAGTCAGCTTCCTATCCAATATATATGTTTATATAATTTTAGCAATACCCCTGGTCTATTCTATACTCAACTGTGAATATCTTATTCTTTTACATGACTATTGAATTACATCTCATAGTGACCCTGTCGAATAGAGAACTTCTTTTGTGGGTTTCCCTGGACCCTCAATCTTCACAGCAGCAGGTGGCCTCACCTTTCTCTTTTGGAGTAGCTGATAGTTTAGAATTGTTGGCCTTGTGGTGGGCTAGCAGCTCAACTGTCACCCATCACATCCCCTGTCTGATTGATAATACATACAGAGTTACTTAAATCCAAGTTTACAACCTGAATTGTAAACAGACTCGTATGTTATTTCATGGACTTTAGATTTCTTGAAGTCGGAGTGAGCTGAGCAGAAATCATAAAGGTTCTGAGATGGCCAACTAAACACTATGTTCTTTGACTTTTCCCGCTGAGGGTGACCCTATTTGTATACATAGAACACATAAATCCTAGATAATTGATTTTATAGTTGATTATTAAAAATGAATTACGAATGAACCCTGAATGCATCAATCAAGGGAATAACCAAACAAGGTTTACCCCAGGGTGTTGTGGTTGATGGACTAATAATAATCACTGTGAATCATTGCAAACATTTTGTTAGTTTACTGTCTTCTTTGAAAATAAGATAGGAAAAAAAGAAAATAAGATGGGAAAATGAGTACTATGCTTTAGTAAAAATTTCCAGTGACAGATTGCAATTAAAGTTCTTTTTGCATGTGGATCTTATTTGGAAAATCTACTTGCACTGCCTTTTAATGGTGTTCAGTAAATGGGAGATGAAATATGCTTCATCAGTGTGAGATAATTGGGGGCATTTGTATATTGTGTAGTGTTTTCTCTGTCATTATGAAGGTGTAAAGTTTTCTCTGATTGTTAACTCTAAGCTCTTAAAGTGCCATTGCTTCACTTTATCCATTGTCTGAGTTTATTTTGTTGGTATTTTCATTTACATGTCTTCACCATATATTTATGGGCATTCCATATTTGTTCTAATTTTGCCTCCCATTTATCATGAAACCAGTAAACTTTCTGTTACTGTTTAGCTTTTACTGATAGATAATAACAATAGTTTTGTTCGTGTGTTTGACTTGCTGAGAAAGTTTATCATCTTTTTATATATGATCATTACTTTTTACCTTTTTATATGCCTAGAGTTATGACAGTAGTAATCATGCCTACTACTTTTTTTAAGGAGTAGTGAAGAAGTTCTTACTGCTGAAGATTGTGAAAATGTCTATCATCTGGTTTATTCGGCTCACCGGCCAGTAGCAGTTGCGGCTGGAGAATTTCTCTACAAAAAGTAAATCTTTATTCCTGTTTTTCAGTTTTTAAAGTATAGTTTTGAACTATATTTTTGTAGCAGTGATAGCAATAGGCAATATTGTATAGCTCAAAGTTTACACATTTTAAATTTCCTTTAAAAGTTTAGATTTTTCCTCCAATACTTTTGACATTTAAGCTATATCTGTAAGGGTAACTGTCTCTGTATTATAATATTGGTGCTTAAGTGCATCCTAATATACTGCCCACTAACTTGAGTTTTCATTCTTTTTTTCTCCTGCTTCCCAATAAAGCGTATGCGATAAGATTTAGTAATTAATCTGTTTTTACTTTGTTGTTGTGAAATATTAAAGTTTCTCCTTCAAGCTCTTCATTGACTTGATAATCCAATGAATCCTTCCCTCGATTTGTATGATGTCATTTAGCATCTGAACCTAAATATTACGGATCGCAAGCAGAGCCAATACCTGATCTCAGAAATTATTCAGCAAATGTTAAGGAAACAGCTCTTTATAAGACAATTTGTAATCATGCAGAATAAATTATATTTTGGTAAAATTGCATTAATGTGTTTATTTGGTACGAAATAGCTCTCTTCGTCATTAAAATACTAATGGGGGGAGCATGACAAAGACATGAAATACAGAAAGCCAGAAAGTTTAGATTTTATGATAATTGTGCAAGAAGTAAAAATATTATGTTCAGATTTAAAATGAAAATAATATACGCCATAGGTTTATGCGGGCCATTCACTTTTGTAAGAGTTAGCAGTTAAGTAAAATGTGATACCATTTCTAAAAAGAAGGAGCATACGACTCAGCATCCAAACTAAACTTTGCTGACTGTCCTGAGTCACAGTTATCTTATAGGGCACAGTACTTTCCAAAGTGCTGTTCTGATCTCTATGGAGGCTGCCTCATCTTTTTCTTCGAAAGGAGTTGACATGCAGTCCTTGGTCAGCTCAGCTGTTAACTGGGTGCTTAACTGACTGCAGCACCAGGACTCCTTCAGCTCAGGGACATGTGAAATATGCAATGAAAAGGATGTATAGTAGTAATATACTTGGTGATATAATCTTGGACACTATTACACCTACTTATACTTAACCTTTTCCCTAACTTAAACTTGCTTAGAGAATTTGGGCATTTTAAGTATTTTTATTTAGGAGAGCACTTGTCTTAATAAATAAATTTACTTTTCTTTGATAATAGGCTCTTCAGCCGCAGAGATCCAGAGGAGGATGGAGTGATGAAAAGACGGGGAAGACAAGGCCCAAATGCCAACCTTGTTAAGACATTGGTTTTTTTCTTCCTGGAAAGTGAGGTGAGTCAGTGTTGTTGGTTTTATACTTAATAGTTGAAAAATTTTAGAAAAGATGTCAAAATGACAGACGTAACTTTTCATATAATACAGTAAATGTTAAATAGGATGGATGTCTGATCAAATAAACACAGATTTCAAGTGTCTTTTGTTTTTATTGACAAGTTCAAGTGGTTGTAAGATCTCAACAGATAACATGTCTGTTATTACTATTGCAGATGTGCTTTAAGATTTATCATCATATCTCCTTTTCCCTCAAGTTGAAAACCTACATTTTTGTTGTTGGTTTTGGTGTTCATACCGTGCATTATTTAATCAGTGTTAAGGGCTTCTAATTATGGCCAGTATAAAGAAATGTAGCAAAAATGTATATAAAATACCTTACTACTTTTGCTGTATTGTAGTAGGCTTTTAAAAGATAACAAGGATTTCCTATACTGTAAAAGTCCAATATTTGCCAGTTTTAAAATTCAGTTTCTTTGTTTCCATCATTTATGCGTGTCTTCTCCCCCCACCCCCTTTGGCCTTATATTAAACTGACTAGGAACTTAAGAATATCGGCTAGAACTTAGGGAAAAGCACCCAGAGTTTTCATATTGTGTGCTTTTACCTTACTTATAGATGTTGACACTTATTATCAAATCAAGGATATTCCATTCTATTGCTGAGTTTCAAGCATACACATCTCTTAAGATAATTTTAGTCATCACTCTAGTCATCTCTGTTACATTAAATTCATGGTAAATTGTAAAAAATTGAATTGTTATTAACACTAGGCACAATGGCACAGTATCTGTGTAAAACAATTTTCATATTTATATTTTAATTAGTACTGAATGTCTTATCATAATGCCAGACAAGTTTATGCACATACAAGCAAGTTTAGAAAATGTGTCCTTTGTATTGTTATGTTTGTTTTTTCTTCCCACGTGACATTTTGTCCATGATACACCAACGATGTCACCATTTTGGGGTGCCCGTTCAGCTTGCGTGCTGCTTGTCTAAGAGCACCTTTGCTCTCTTTCATTTTAGTTGCATGAGCATGCAGCATACCTAGTAGATAGCATGTGGGACTGTGCTACTGAGCTGCTGAAAGACTGGGAATGTATGAATAGCTTGCTGCTGGAGGAGCCACTTAGTGGAGAGGAAGGTAAGGACATTTAATTCATTATGGCACTTTTGTTGTGTAGACAGTTGATAGCATTCCATTCGTTTACCCTTTTAGTGTTAAAAATGGCTATAAATCTTAGCCTGTATGTAATTTTGCTTTCACAAACATGAATCTGTAGAAAGAGGTGATTAGCCTCATCCATCTTTATTTTATATTTTTGTAACTGAGCTTGTTTTCTTTTCCCCTAATGTGTACACCACCATAGTAGCTAGCTTTGGAATGCTGACGGGTTTAAGGAAGTGCTCCCTTGTTCAGACCCTTTCTACAATGCAGTATTTGGCTCTTCGTAGTATATTATTCCAGGTTCTGTTCTCATGTAGAGGTAACTGATGGGCAATAAGTTTAAGTGACATACAGGCAGAAAAAATAGATTAACTCTGTTTGTTTTCCCCCCAGCATTAACAGACAGACAAGAGAGTGCACTCATTGAAATAATGCTGTGTACCATTAGACAAGCAGCTGAATGCCATCCTCCCGTGGGAAGGGGGACAGGAAAAAGGGTATGCAGTATCTTTTCAGTATTATAAACTAGTATTTCTCCTTTCTCAATGCCTTCATAAAAGTTTATTCTAAGTCACAGGATAAAAATTTGTTAACTATATTGAGGGTGCTTCAAAAAATTGCTGGGAAGACTATTATGTCTTAATTTTATCCTTTTTTGACATGTTAAAAATCTCCCACATAGATCTCGTTTTTCATTTGAGCTTTGCTTCAGATTATGACTGATCTTTGTTAGAATTAATTTCAAAGTGTCAACTTTTTACTGTGAAAAAAATTTATTTATACAATAGATACTTTGATAATTATTGCAGGAAATAGGATTGGGTAGTCTCAACTTTAAAGATTGAATACTGCATGCTTTTCGAATAGTGCACTTGGCTATTTTGGTTTTAATATGAAATGAGAACTAAAAATAGAAATAATTATTCCTTAAATTTGGGAATAATTATTTTCTGGAGTCAGATTTTACTACAGTACTCCAAAGTGCATATATATTTTGCATTTCACTCCCAACAATTTCACAGGCTGCCACAGTTTTTACTATGACACACAATGTGATAGACTTTGCAAGTTAGCAAAAACTCACATGTACTCTTGTGTAACTAATTTCATGAAACACTACTAAAACTTAATACTGCTTTTATTCATGTCTCTGATTGCTAGTAGTGCTTTATTATATTGAATGTATAACTAATGGGTAGTGGCCAGCTGCCTAGAGTAGGCTGGGTCACTCACCCATGCCATTAGTATAAAAGCCTCTAAAAACTTTGATCACTGCCCTAAACTGCTTCTCTTTCTACCCCAAGGCAGACGTTGTTAGCCTTCATTCAGAATTGATTGTGTCTCTACGGCCATTGAAAGAATTTGTTGTTGTTGTTATTGTATAATTGCAAGTCCAACTCTCTGTGTTGATTTAGGTGCTGACAGCAAAGGAGAAGAAGACCCAGTTAGATGACAGGACAAAAATCACTGAACTTTTTGCGGTGGCCCTTCCTCAGTTACTAGCAAAAGTTAGTTTCATTATTATATACTTTGCAAACAATTGAGGTATTGTTTAGAATTTCATACATAATGTTGTCTTACTTATATACCATCATACTATTTTTTTTATCTCAAAGTACTCTGTAGATGCAGAAAAGGTTACTAACTTGTTACAGCTGCCTCAATACTTTGATTTGGAAATATATACCACTGGACGATTAGAAAAGGTGAGATGCTTTTTGTGTTGTAATGTTTTCTATTTCGTTAAGCTGATCCTTGTTTGTTCATATTGTGTGGATTATGTTCTTGTAGCTTCATAATCTGTTTTTTTTTGTTTTGTTTTGTTTTGTTTTTTGGGGCATCACTGCTCTCCGGTGGTGGGAGTAGGAGGCCCAGCCCCACTGCTGGAATTGAACCTCCGTCTCAGTGGGCCCCAGTCCCGCGCACAACCACTACGCCACCGGGGCTCAGCCCGTAGCTTCATACTCTGAAAGGAAATAAGTACTCTATATTTTTAGTCAGTTGGGTTTAGATCATAGTGCTAACAAAACTTCTTCACACTGCTGTAGATCCACAACCATCCCCATTATTTCTAATTAGTAGTGACTGTACTGCCTTGATGATTTCAGGTGCCTTAGTGATTGATAACAATTACAAAATCACAGCTGTCAGTGTTCATTGAGCTGTATAGTCCAGGAACTCTTAAAACTTTACATATTTTCTAACAGTTTATAGTTTCACCACAGCCTGTGTTTAAGGTAATATTACTTATTAAAGTTGAGGAAAAGACACTTGCACATCTAGCTAGCGTAGAGTGCTCTATTCAATATGCCACAGTAAGGCGTTGGTTATGACTCACAGTGACCCAATGTAGGGTTTCTGAGACCGGTGATTTGTAAATCGACCTCATCTTTGTCCTGCTGAGTAGCTGTTGGGTTTGAACTGCGCACCCTTTACTTAGCAGTGCCACCCTTAACCTACTGTATCCACTGGCTTGCATGTTGCTGTGATGCAGTTATGTCACCCAGATTTCAAATATTCAAAGAGTCCCCTATCGTTGACAAGTTTTAGTGGAGTTTCCCGAGTAGGGAAGATAAGACTCAGTAATTCTTAAAAAAAAAAAAAAGCCTGTGAATACTTCCTTGGTAGTAGCAGAAAACTGTCGGATGTTCTGTAAGATGAAGCTAGAACCTCACGTGCTTGGAAGGTACTCAGAATGTGATTTGGGAATAGCTACTTCCTTGATGTGAAGTCAGCCTGAATGACATGGATGGAATGAAGATTTTAGCAGCAGCAGCATCTGCTGATGGGGCAGGACTCCAGAAGATACAGCTGCAAATAACCATTCATAATTGGAACATAGGATGGATGGTATCAAGTGTGAATCATGAAAAATTGGGAAGTTGTCAAAAATTAAATGAACCACTTCAAATCAACATCCTAGGTGTTAATGAGCTAAAATGTCCTGATACTGGTCATTTGGAAACAGTCATTCAGTATTATAATATCGATGGCATAAAAGAACATGCAAGATATATTCTGTAGAATAACATTGTCAGTGATTGGATGTAATCCAAATGATGATGACGAAGACCAGTGAATTTACTCACCAACCACTAATTCCAAAGATGAAGAAACTGAAGAGCTAATCAACCTATTCAACTTGAGATTGAGCAAACGTGCAATCAAGATGTCCTGAAAATTACTAGTAATTTGCAATGTGAATGTTGGAAGCAAGAAAGAGTGATCAGTGGTTGATAAAAATGACAAAGGAGATTGAGTGATAAGAATTTTGCAAGACCCAAAGAAGTCACTAGTCTTTCCCCAATAGCATAGCAGTATACATTGTGACCTGCTTGGATACGCAAGAATCAAATCCACTATATCTGTGAGAAAAATGGGGGACAAAAGTAGCTCTTGGCTGTGATGTTGAAGGATTCTATGGGCAAAATCCAGAATAATGGTGAAAGCATCAAAATAGGATAGAAGAAGGTTGTTGCCTTTTGGGTTGTGTGGAAGTGCCTCTGGCGGGTGGGAGTGAGGTAGCAGGGAAGTAGCCGTCGTCGCTGCTGTAGGTGGCAGTGGTGTGCTGAGTAACCAGAACCGGAGCATGGAGGTGCACATCCTCAGCATACAAGGATTCAGTGTGCCATCCTTCAGGGACAGGGACCCACGTGAAGCTCCCGGGACCAGCCCCAGACAAACCAAGCGTCTATGATTTCAAAACCACCTATGATCAGATGTACAACTATCTTAGGAAAGACGAAGAACTCTACACACAGAACAGCATCCTGCACATGTTGGACAGAAATAAGCAAACCAAGCCCTGGCCAGAAAGGTTCCAGAACTAGAAAGACGTGTTTGATCTGATCCTGACTTGTGAGGAGCGCATCTATGACCAGGTGGTGGAAGATCTGAATGCCCGCGAGCAGGAGACCTGCCAGCCAGTGCATGTCATCAACGTGAACATCCAGGACAACCATGAAAAGGCCACACTGGGGCGCCTTTCTTGCCTGTGAGCTGTGTCAGTGTGTCCACCCCGGAGGACATGGAGAACGAGATCGACAAGCTGCTGCAGGAGTTCAAGGAGAAGAGCAGCCAGGCCTTCCTGCACACCATGTGCTTCTACTGACCCACCAGACCACCAGGCGTTGTTGGCCCTCTGCACACCACCTGCCTCCTTGCCGCCTCGGGGCCTCCTCTGTGAATTATGTCTTCCCTGATTTTGTTTGTACTCCTGGGTATTCAGCCGGTGGATGATAGTCTTTTTTTTTTTTTTGGCATCACTGCCCTGGTGGTGGGAGTAGGAGGCCCAGCCTTACTCCTGGAGCGCTGTTGCTGGATTTGAACCTCCAACCCAGTGGGTGCAGTCCCGCGCACAACCACTGCACCACCGGGACTCAGCCGGATGATAGTTTTACCAAATAAATTGTACATATGAAATCAGAAATATACATAAATGCCATGTTGCAAACAATCATGCTTTCTGGGTCATACTTGACCCTGTTTGGAGTGTGATATTGATGTTGCAGACTCCTTCCCGGGCTCTCGTCTCTCCCCCTGACTTGTCTATGTGTCCAGTAGTTGTGCGAGCTTGCCTTGTCTCTCTCTTGGACTGTACAAAACCCCAATAAAGCAATGGACTGTGTTCTCAAAAAAATAATATAGAAGAAATACAGAATCACTGTACCCATTAAGAATCAGTCATAGATTAATGGCATTCCCTGTTTACATAGTCCCATCCATTCATTTGGTTGGGAGTTTCAGAGACTTGTATAGAAGAACCATATTAAGAAATTTCACCACATCAGTAAAATTGAATCTTAGCTACCTGATCTGCCAAGTAGAGGAGAGGCATAAACATGTCTTTCTCCCTTCCTGCCCCTAAAAGGTGTTCCTAGAGAATGTGGGAGTTTAACAATGTGATTGATAATCACATAGAAGTAAAAATTTGCTGAAGATAATGCAGGAATACATCATTACATCAATCAAGAATGGGCCAAAGTTCAAGCTGGTTCAGAAAAGGACTGCAAAATGCCTGTTAATTATTCTCAGTTGTCTCTTGTGTGAAAGCAAAGAATATCAGAAAAAAATTCCTCTTGTTTAATTTTCTCAATCCAAATATCTGTTTATTTCTTATTGGGCCTCTTACAGCTCTCATAACATTCCATGCATCATTTGTATCAGGCCTATTTGTACACATGGTGCCATCTTCATTTCCAAATATTTTCTTCTCGAGTCCTTGGTATAAGCTCCTCTTTCTCCTTCCTATTTTTTTAGAAATCATTTTATTGGGGGCTCATACAACTCCCATCACAATCAATACATAAGTCAAATGTATGCAGATCACATTCACACATTTGTTGCCACTCTTTTTTTTTAAACTGGAAAAACACTTGATTTTGTGGATCCTTTATGCATAACTGTTACGAAGAATGTGGGTTCCAGGAAAGAAAATTGTTCATTCAGACTTGTACACAGAGTAAGAGGAAATGGTTTGAACAGAATAAGAGAATATGACATAGTTTACATTCAGGAAAAGGTTTGTATTGGGTTGTGTCTTTTCACTATATATTCAATATGGATGTTGAGCAAATAATTCGAGAAGCCAGAATACATGAAGAAGAACATATCATCATCAGGATTCAAGGAAAACACATTAGCCACCTGTGATACACAGATGACAGAGCCTTACTTGCTGAAATTGAAGTTGACTTGAAGCACTTAAACAGATCAAAAGGACTACTTTCCTCATTGTGGATGGTACCTCAGCCACAAAGAAAAAAAAAAGCCCCACAAAGCAGGACCAATAAATTACAAATAAAGATAAATGGAGAAAAGATTGATGCCATGAAGTATTTCATTTTAGTTGGAATTGCCATCAGTTTCTATAGAAGCATCAGCCACAAATCAAATGACGTTATTGTATTGCACAAATTGACCACAGAAGATTTGTTAGGAATGTCCAAAGCAAAGATGGCACTTTGAGGTCTAGGCGTTTCAGATGGACCCAAGCCATGGTATTTTGAATTACCTCATAACTATGCAAAAAAAAAACCTTGGACAGTGAATTAAAAAAAAAACTGACGTAGAATAGGAACTTTTGAATTATGGTTTTGGTGAAGAGCACGGAACATACCATGGACTTTCAGAAGCACAACACAAATTTTGTTGCACATATTTGAAGTACGTATGGTCAATTCCCAGAAAAAGACATTATGCTTGGTAAAATAGTGGGTCAGGAAATAGAGTGAGCTCAAACACGATGACCGTTACTTGACTGAAAAAAAGATGACCCTGAACAAGATGATGAGAATGTGACTGACCATGACTGCAACATTCACCTCAAACATAGAAATGCTTGTTAGGATTTACTCGGGATTGAGAAATCATAGTTTTTGAACGTATGGTCACTGTGGGTTGTAATTAATTACAAAGTTGTCATTGATGATTATGTTTGAAACACTTCACTGTATGTAGCGTAGTCACTCTTGCAGGGTTTATATTCCTGAGCTATATTAATAAGCTTTTATTTTTTAGCATTTGGATGCCTTATTGAGACAGATTCGGAATATAGTAGAGAAGCACACAGATACAGATGTTTTGGAAGCATGTTCTAAAACTTATCATGCACTCTGTAATGAAGAGTTCACAATCTTCAACCGGGTAGATATTTCAAGAAGTCAACTTATAGATGAATTGGCAGATAAATTTAATCGACTGCTTGAAGATTTTCTGCAAGAGGTATGTATTAAAAAGTATTTTGTAAGTTTGACTGACTAATTAGTCACCCAGCTGTAGTCCCAGAGGATAGTCCTTTAGCAGCATGTTGAATAGATATAGATGTTCAGGTCCCCCCCCCCCCCTGTGAGTCATCATGCTACTCTTACTCATTCACCAAACTAGAAAGATGGTAAGATTAAGAAGTTGAAAGCAAAAATAGCATCTTTCTTTCTTGTTTGTTTGTTTTTTGGGAGATGTTGGATAGTAATATCAGAAAATGTTAGTAGAAGTTACCTGCGATTAGTTGAGTCAGGAACTGTTACTGAAGGACAGTGTTAATGAAATGTAGATCAAAAGTTTTGGGCCATGTAAACTCAATAGTAGAGTTTTTCTTGAGGAGTGTGTTGGCAGTTTGGGTGAGGAAAAGAACAAAATAGTCTTTGTTGCTATAAAAGGTCTCGATAAATTGCTACTGATAGCAGTAATTGTACTTGTTGCTTGATGTCTTGTGCTATTCAAAGAAGCTTATTTGGTGCATGGCACTCAACTTTGCTAATATTTTTAAAAATTGTTCCATGATTTGGAAAGGTGTACTTAATGACAACAAATGGGTCAAAATTTTCTAATTAACTTATATTGCTTTTACAACCCTTTATTAATGGTATAAAATATGCATATGGCATTTATAATGTCCAGCTGCCTTATATTTGTGAAAGTGTCGGTGTTTTTTGTAGAAGTAAATCGATATACAGTTGTATTTTTAATGGCATTAATTTTGGTTGAATATGATATTAGCCCAAGTCAATTCAATTACTAACTTTATAAATATTAGCTTGATAATATTTCAAAAATATACAAATTCTGCATAGCAAGAACTGAAAAAAATTCAAAAACTTTAGATTAGCATCATATCAAAATCAAAAGCAAACAACTGATACTCAACGACTCACTTCTGTGAGGGTTTTCTGTCTTATTTACTTCTGATTGGCGAAGTATACTAGAGTTGCTATGAGTGTGAATTCATTTGATTGCAACAGGTAATTGGGTCTGATTGGGTCAGATTTTTCAGGAGCTTCAGATATGCTGTACTTTGGTTTGTTCTTCCATTTTTCACCTTGGGATATAAGCAGAAGTGTGCTAACAACTGTTTGCTGATCCTGCCACACTTACATTATCTTAAATGTAACAAGATTGTAACATTTCATGAATTTATATTAGCTTGTATATTTTTCAGGATGGCATCACTATTTTGATAGCATTTTCACTTACGGGTGTCATTATTTTTAATATTATATAATTAATATTTCAATAGGGTGAAGAACCTGATGAAGATGATGCATATCAAGTATTATCAACACTGAAGAGGATTACTGCTTTTCATAAGTAAGTTGACTGTTAAAGTTTGTTTTTCTTATAAACGTGGGAAAATAAAAATCAACTAGTTTATTTTCTGTGTTACCCTGTAATATGAATCTTGTGGTAATAGATTCATGTTATAACCACGTAGGTTGTTGAAGGGGCATATTGCTATATAATGTAATAGAAAGATAATGTAATTTTCCCATGAAGATAGAAAAGAAAGCCCTTTTATTGAATTGAAAAATTGGTACAACTAAATAAAAGATAATTGAGATTATTTAACTCAAATAAAATTTTCTTCTTTTTTAACAGTGCTCACGACCTTTCTAAATGGGATTTATTTGCTTGTAATTACAAACTTTTGAAAACCGGAATTGAGAATGGAGATATGCCCGAGCAGGTTTTTATGTGTTTTAAGTTGCATATTTAAATTTGAGCAAGAACTTTTGTTGGTTGTTCATTTTCACTGTGATTTCTTCGTTTCGTTTTACAGATTGTCATCCATGCACTGCAGTGTACTCACTATGTCATCCTTTGGCAGCTGGCAAAGATAACGGAAAGCAGCTCCACAAAGGTTTGTGGCGGCTCAGTGGCGTTGGTATTAAATCAGATCTCATTAACTGGTTTCTGCAAAAGTACACATTTAATAAATGGGGTTTTGCACATTTTTCATTTACTTAGGAACATGTGCCTTTTAAAACAGCCCTGTTTGTGTTTTGATATGTACACAGTGAAAGAAGATTAATATGATTTGTTTCAGTGGTGTGATTTTAAATGAAATGCTTTGAAACGCTACTGTTCATATTTGAAGGTGGCATAATTTATGATTTCACACATTATTTGCAGAAGTATTGAACACATATAGAAAAATAGCTTTTTACAATCAATACCGAGAGCCTTTAAGACAAATAAAACTCAAATTAGATTGCATATATATAAGATCATGAGTCTCTTCCCCTAGATTTTCTGATACCCTCATGTTATTTGGGATTCTGGAACTCATATTGAATATTTCTCAACTTAGGTTTCAAACTGAACAATAAATCATTTCCTAATTGAGTATTTTGTGCCAGGCCGTACATCAGGTAATTTGCAGAATTCATCCAAAATGGCAATCAGTCCTTTAGTAATTCAGCTAAATAGTACTAAACTCTGCCTTTTCCATTTGTAAATTAGAAGTTCAGGTATTGTAACTGTTGGTTGATTGATGTTTGCTTTAAAGTCCTGGGTTTATTTTTAATAACTATTAAACACTTAAGGAGTTAGCAATCAGGCACTCATGCGTATTTTTCTCAGGTACTTTTATCATGATGTTTGTTTTGTATAAATCCCTTATAATCACTCGAAATGTTCAGTATATGGGGGTGGGGATAAGGCAGTTGGTTTAAAAAAAAAAAAAGCTGCCAAATCTGCAAAGGGATGTTTTTTCCCGCCTCTGGGTGTGGGGTGGGGAATTAGTGTATCATGGTTAACTTAAGTAGTGTACTTCTGTGAACAACCTAGGCAGAAATTAACACATACATTTTGTAGACACAGAGTTAACAATTACCATACATTCTCATGTATTAGCCGAGGTGCCCCCACTGATATTTTGGTCAGCTGATACTTTGAGTATATGCGATAAAATGGGAGGGAAAAGTAGTTTTGTAATAGTGGGAAAAGGGTGAACACAAAGGTATGTTGATATGGGCAAAAAGTTAATTATAGTGAAGTTTAATTGAATGTTCTTCACCAAATAAAACTCCAAGTTAAAAATCCCATTTTTATATTTATCTTGACTTTTGCTTATGCATAGGCTTCAAAAGGTTAATGGAGAAAGTTAATGATCTTTTATTTCTAGTTTCTCACGAACTTTTAAAAGCCACCTCATTTACCAAATTTGTACTGGTAATTGACATCCAATATTAAAAATATGAGTTATAGGTTGTGGCTCAAATAAAGTGGTAGATCTTCATTGGATCAATAAAATGCATTTGTTAATTTATATTCAAATTTAACTAGTAAATATTTACAAACAGATAAAATACAAGAATGAGATGTAATCTTTTAAGTATAAGTTTAAAAGACTTCTCAAAGTCCTTATATTGGATTTCGTTTTACCACAAATTATATTGTTGGTACATTGTTATTTTAATTCTAAAATTAATATTCTACAAATATTGAAATATAAAAATGGGCATCCCTTTTTTCCACTCATGATCGGTTGACCACCCTTCTGAGTTTAACATCATTCTGAAACTTAAATCTGTGAACATTCTAGGCTACTAGACTTATTAAGGAGAACTCTGTCTACTCATGAAAAATTTCTAATTCTGATGGGTACTGACTCTAGGGAGTGTACATTAGCATGTAGTTTAGTGAGATTTATTCTTTTTTTTTTCTTCCCTGATGATCGAGATGTATTCTTTAAAACAAAAGTTTAATATGTACATACTGTCCCCTTCCCATTTGTTAAAAAGAAGGAGTCAAAATCTAGTGAATCTAGGAGTCAAAACAGACAAGATAAATGCATAATGTTTCACATTTTATATAATTTGAAGCACTGTATAGAAGGTCTCAAAGCTGTTTTTGTACTGTATTTAAAGTTATTTCATATTCAAATTTTAAAGGAGGATTTACTGCGTCTGAAGAAGCAAATGCGAGTATTTTGTCAGATATGTCAGCATTACCTGACCAACGTAAATACTACTGTTAAGGAACAGGTTAGTAATTATGATAGATAATTTTTTTGTAAGCCACCTTCACAAAATCTGTACTAGTGTAGTAAGTTTAAGGAACAGTAAGAGCAAAGTAAAAGTATATTTTATCTTCTGATAAATATACCATGCACAAAATATCAATTAATCCACTGAGTTTGCATATAATACAATTGATTTTTACTGTCATGTCATTTATAATTCTATTTTGTGTTATATGAATTTCACAGTTACGCTATAGCTTTATTTCTTTATGGCAGATTAACAGCCCCATTATAAAATCAGTTTGTGTAAAATTAACAAATATTTGTATTCCTGAAACAACAAGAATAGAGAGAACAGGAGAATGATGTTTTGTCATCTCTGAAAATATTTCTCCTGTTGATATTCCTGCTACTGTTCTCATATGATAATTTGCTAAAATGAGTTAGTTTTCTTTGTAGAGTAAGACATTGTAATCACTTACCCTACCCTGAAATGTTTGCTGTTCCACCCAGTATGTCTTCGTGATTCTGTTATTGCTGCTACCGTTCTCATTCTGGAACTGAATTGTTACCTGTGCCATCCATAGCTTTTTATATTAAAACAAGGCACTGATCTTGACTTGAAAGTCCTGTTCAGTTCTAATTCCCGCTCAATGAAAATATTGTTTCATTCAACCTGTTTTATTTTAAATGTTGATGTTTGTAATACTTTTTGATAAGCATCGTAGTAAAGAAACATACCGCACAGTCAAATTGCTTTGGTTGTCTTCAAGGTTTTATAATCATTAAATCTAGTGCTATCTGTGGCAGCTTGTGTGTGTTCGGTGATATTCATTTGACTGTATTATACATGTTACTCCTTACAGTGTCATGGAAATTCCTTACAGTGTCATGGAAATTCCATGAAAAGCTCTTACCTTTATTTCATTCTAAAAGATCAAGACTTACTTTGGCAAAACACATGTGAACTTTCTGTAGTTCAAATTATCCTGTTGGTGTTCATCACTTGCCTCTTCTCATTTTGCTCATCTTTTCCTTCCATAATATATGCATTGTATATGTATGAATCTAGACGATGACAAACGGCCAAGCTCCAGTTACTGAATTTCATGTCTTCCTTATAAATGATCTTATAAAATACTTAATACTGCTTTAAGTATCACTGCTAGATTGTTTCTAATTCTGAGTGTACAGTTTTGAACTGTGGCAGCAAAGGATATACGATTTCAAGTTGAGTTTAAAGTTCACCTACTTTAAATAGTATTTGAGGAAGAATGAACTTAAACCTTGTACATGAATAATACTTGCTACATTCATACTTTTATGTTCCACTAACATGCATTAATACTGCCAATTTCTTTCAATGTGACCACATTCCTTGCAGATTACCTTGTGTAACCTATGTAATCTGCTGCTCATCCTTTGGAGATTAATTATTTGGTCTTTATAGAGCCAGCATGTCAGTCTTCCTAATCATTTCCTGGAATATGCCCTGGTCAACTCACTTGACCTCAGATTCACCTAATTAAACACCCTAATCTTTGTCATCTTATAGTCTCTGTGTGTATATTGGATACACTTTTGTAAAGCTAATTATCCTGATGGGTACAAAATATGACTATGAAATAGAAGAGACTTTAAGAAAGGATGTATGCAGACCGTGAAAAGTTGTAAATGGGCTTTTTTCCAAAAACAACTAATAAGATCTGTTTATAATTATTCTTTCCAGCAGTTGTCTTCCCTTTTAGATTGATGTCTTTGTGATTTGAAAGTTTTATTTTTATTCTTCATTGCACAAATAATAATTGACTTTTTCTACTTACTTTCTGACTAATCTCACCCAAGCTACACCGCATTCATTTTAAACTGTTGGCAAGTGTTTTTAATCAACTCTTAAGCTGCTGGAGATAATAATTTCCGCCTTCTGTTTATTATGATATTATCAGGTTTACCTGATGAGCTGGCCCCATCTGGTTATGTTTTTCTCTACTTAATCACTGCACCTCATGGATGGTGAGAGTACTTAAAAAGTACCATGAATTTTGTGTTCTCTCATTTGATACCCTATTTCTCTGAGTAGTTGGGTCTTATACCAGGTTTGTGCACTATTTCAGGTTTTTAAGTGTATACCACCAGTCATTGTGGTATAGTACAGTTGTGCGATTTCTAGTCGGGAAATTCCACAACTTGAGTACTGGTTTTTGCCAGTGTTAACATTGCTCAACTCACTTGGAAGTTAACGAAACATAAGAATGTTTACGAAATGTTGCAGCAACCTGTCAATTGTTAAGCAAATGTTAATGTTCATCGCCACACAAATTAACATTCTCAGCATCAAAACTTTAGGAAAAATATTTCACATTGACCCTCAATTTATGTTTAGTCTATCAGCTGGGTCTGTTGGTGTTGTGAAACTTTGGCTTTATCGCTTTTTTTCTCCCGTCCATTTTTTTCAATAGGCCTTCACTATTCTGTGTGATATTCTGATGATCTTCAGCCATCAGATTATGTCCGGAGGACGTGACATGTTAGAGCCATTAGTTTATACTCCTGATTCTTCGCTGCAGTCGGAGTTGCTCAGCTTTATTTTGGATCATGTCTTCATTGAACAGGATGATGATAGTAACAGTGCAGGTAATTTTTTCCCATCTCTTGGTAATTCTTTGTATCCCACATCTATAAAATCTAGACGACAGTGCAAAATTATATATATATATATATATATATATATATATATTTCCAATGTATAGTTTTTATTCGTAAAACAACAAGCATAGGCTTAGGATCTAGCATATTTACGTTCGGTTTATGTAATGTCAGAAGACACTATGAGTCCACAATGTATTGACTTGGGTGTAAGACCCCAAAGTATTGTGAGGATTATTTAAAATATAGTACATTGTATAGGACCTTACCCAGGCACAAAGATAGTTGTTGCATATTAACATTTACTTTCCTGCCCTCTTCTTTGTTCGTGTGAATCATAGTATGTGATTTTTGTGACACTGGTTATTAGTGTGATTTTTGAATATTAGAAAAATTTTAAATTACTGAAATTCTGAGACAGTAATGAATTTTTTACAGGAAAAGAGTTGAATGCAACCAGCCTTTCCTAGTTTGCCTTTGTTTCTTCTGGACTGCTATTGGCACCTAGAATCCAGGAAACCATGACAATGAACTTCTCAGTAACCCTGAATTGGTTTCCTTGGAGTCTGTTTCTTCCTAATTATGCTTTTTATGTGAAATGTTCCAGCCCTGTGGAAAAATGTAATAAATAAGAGATTGACATACCTGCCACTGATATTTGGCAAATGTGTGGCCATATTTGGTTTAGATTTATTTTAAGAAAAAAAGACCTTCATCTGTAGCGTACCTCAGCTTCATTCTCCCTTCTTCTCTGAAGAGAACTGCTATCCTGAATTTGGGCTTTTACAAATGCATTTATTAAAGTATACTAGGCATTTATGTATCCAGTTATACCATTTAGATTTATTTTCTGTTGCTAATGTCTATATAAATGATGCTCTCTTGAACAATTTTATTTTGCAACTTTTTGGAGTTGAATTTCTTTATGTGATTTGTTTGTGTTGATGAGTGTCTGCAGGATATTCATCTTGCCTCCTGGTTTTTGTTATTTTGGTTGATTCCTACTTTTCCCTATCACAGTGTTGCATTAAGTATTTTTTACTTCCCAATTGGAGTATGTGTTTAAGAACTTTTGTAGTACATGTGTACATTTTAAATGAGCACATGTGACCAAATTATCACCAAGTAGTTGTATCTTTTTAAAATCTCCCACTGGGGTTATATCAGAGTTTCCAATACTGGGGGTAGGGTGCGTGTGTGCGTTTTGTGTTAATTATTGTGTTTAAATTTTCATTTAGGTGAAATTTGACACAGTAAATTGGTTTCCCATTCCACAATGTACATACGGATGATTCAGTAACATTGGCTGTATTCCCATTATATGTTGACACTCTCCCTGAATCCACCTTTGTTTACTGGCTTCATTTTGCTAATTTTCCCCACCTTTTAAGCTTTGGGGCAAATGCTGCCCTTTCAGTTCTGTTTAGTTGATTTCTTTTGAGAAACATGGGTCTCTCAAGTGCTACTGTTTATTGTGTAGACCAGTTTTCTACTTTATTAAGAGATGATCTCTGGGAGTGACCACATGTTAGATGGATGTCTACGGGCCAGTCTCTAGGTTCTACTATGGCCTATCACAGGGGTCGGCAAACTCTTAAGACCCAAGAGCCAATACTGTCTATCCTAACAACTTTAAAATCACTCAAGACCCTTAAAAATATGTTTTCCCCAAACAAGAAGTCACCGTGATCTGAAATCAGAACCTTCAATTCTTTTCAGTGTTACTTCAGAGTCGCATGTTCACACTGAAAGAGCTACCGTTTGCTGACCACTGGTATAAGCAGGCCAGATCAGTAGCACTGGTCTTTTTTTCCAAACAGATTAGAAGTGTGTTTTTTTTTTTTTCTGTCACTGTGTGCTTTCTATTGAGATCCCGATCAGGGTTGTAGGTGGTGGTGGTTGCGGGCCATCTTTCAGGTTAGTAAAAGCTGTGGCTTAAAAGCTGTGGCTTCTGGTGATCTATTAGTCTTTTGAATAGTTTCCTTGAGTCTTTTGTCTTGGGTCAAGCTTTAAAGATATTAATGTTTGTAACTTTAGATGACCGCTTTCATGACCCAAGTCCATACTTGATGAAGTAGGCCTGATTTCTATATTCCCCAAGACTATATGATCGTTGACCTTTAAGTTCAATATCTCACTTTCTGAGCTGGTTGGATTATGACCCTGTACACTGTTAAAAATAAACATGGCTGCATTTGCCTCACATACCAATATATATGAAGGAAGATCTGCTTTCAACCCTTGTATATGCACTAGGATGTACTTCCCATATGCCTTCCCACCTCTCTTTCTAGTGTTTTTCATTCTCATTCAGCCTCTAGTAATGTAGACCTTTGGTTATTTAATCTCTTAGCCAATATCAGACGAGAAAAAGATAGTAATGTAAGGACTGCTTCCTGAAATGACACACTGGCAATACTTGTAGTAATCACCTGTGTGTTTAAGGCCCTATGTGTTACACATTTCAAGTTTATTAATCCTCATGAGAGAAAAAATAGCGAGTTTTCAATAAGTAACATAGTAGAGGTAAATATCAGGGTTTTATATAAACTCTTTATAGTACCTGGGTAAGTTAGTCTACAAAGGAAAAGGTATATGCTTCGAGTTTTGTGAACCACATAATAGAAAGCCTATCACGTAGACATCATCTCTAACAATGACGCTCATTAAGAAAAGGTTAGCTTTTATGTATTTAGTATAATCTTTTAAAAAGAATAGACCGTATGTTTTAATAACCAATGACACTAGTCTTAAGGAATGTGCATTTGTGATAACTTAAAACTCGTTTCTGATGGAGTCTACTCTAAGACCGAGTGTTATTGTCAGAATGAACTTTCAATTTACTAGAAGTTACCTGGGGGCATTATTTTTAAAAAATAACTTAAAAAATCATTCTTATTTTATGTCCTTAAAAATAATAATGAGGATCTTGCAGGGAAATGCTAACAAGTTATACAGAAAATGTTCTTAAGAAGGAAACATATAAACGGCTAATAAGTTCATAGAAGAACTTTAAGTTCCTCTGACTCTCTGTTTGTTCCTGTTCCATGTGGACCAAGCAACCTTCTGATGATTAGTTGGATTCACAGAGAGTTCATCTATGAAAATGATGACTCATCATTCCGCAAGGCATTAAGGGTGATGATATTTGAATTAAAGGATTATGGGTGCTATTAGTGTGTGTGTTAGTGTCCTTTTCTGATTTTCCAAATTCTGAAAAATAGTGCTTTTATAGTGAGAGTATCACCAAGAAATCTGGTTAAAAAATGCAGATGGCTTAATGCTTGGAACTGTTTTCCCAGATGGTCAGCAGGAGGATGAAGCCAGTAAAATTGAAGCTCTGCATAAGAGGCGAAATTTACTCGCAGCATTTTGTAAGCTAATTGTATATACTGTGGTGGAGATGAATACAGCTGCAGATATCTTCAAACAGTATATGAAGGTAAAGTTGCTTTTAAGAGATCATTCATTTAGCTCAAAGATGTTTTAAATCAGTGGTTCTCAACCTGTGGGTTGCGACAACTTTGGGGGTTGAATGTCCCTTTCACAGGGGCCTCCTGAGACCCATCGGAAAACACATAATTCCAGTGGTCTCAAGAATTGAGACCACTCCTTTCACTGCATGCCCACTTACAGTACTCCACATGTAAATACCCAGCGTGAAGACTGTTACCCATGCTACACCATACTTCTAGACAAAATTTCATGTATTTATAATTAGAAGTATTTCACAGTATGAAATTATATTGTTTTTGTGATTAACCACTCTGCTTTAATTATGTTCTGTTTGTAATAATGAAAATACTTCCTGCATATCATATATTTACATTACAATTAATAGCAATAGCAAATTAGAGTTATGAAGTTCCAATGACAGTTTTATGGTTGGGGTCACCACAAGAAGAGAAACTGTTTAAAGAGTCGTGGCATTAGGAAGGTTGAGAACCACTGGCTTAAATGATAATGTTCCCCTTTGACATTTGCAGTTGTATTTTAAGAGTTGATTGCTAGTCTAGTATTAAAAAAAAAATCCTTTCTAAAATCCTCAAAGAATGATAGCCCTTTTAATAAATAACTTCAATGTTGTCTTTTACGTTTCCTCCTATTTTCCCGTTTCTCATGTTTGTGCCTGCTTAGACACTCCTAGTAGAATTTTCCTATGTGGTACTCACTACTGCTCTACTTACTGGAAGATTCAGAGGTTTCCTTATTTGGGTCAGAAGACCAGGACGCTAGTTTGGACTTCACTCCTATGCTGTGGAAGCCCTTGAGTAACTTAATACCCTATGCAGCTTGAGTTGGTTCATCCTTTCCATTCTGGCAGTTCAGCCTCCTTTTGGTTCCCCAAGTCTGATTTGACCCATGATAAATTGTTAATATTCATACACTTGTACAATATTAACAAACTATAAAGGATATTGTTAATTATACCACAAGCTTTCAACTAAATATGTTAAGACAATATTTTAGTAGTCTTCCTCAACTAAAATTAATCCTTTACTTGGAATATTTTGCTAGATAAAACTCTAGCAAATGAAAAGATTCTAATGGATTTATTTCTTTTTTTGTATTCATTGTTTATGAAATCACGTAGCAAATTTTAAGGTTTAGACTTAAGTGTTCTAGCTTAAAGTCAGTTCTAATAGCAAACAATTTTCATGAAAGCCTGATTATCCTGTTAGTCTCTGATAGTTGTTAAGAGAGTATTTTGAGAAAAAAAAAAAAGAATGTATTTTGAGACTGAGCCCCAGTGGCGTAATGGTTGTGTGCAGGACTGTGGCCCACTGGGTTGGCGGTTCAAGTCCAGCAGCAGCTCTCCAGGAGCAAGGCTGGGCCTCCCACTCCCACCAGAGGACAGTGATGCCCACATACACACAAAAAGAATATATTTTGAAAGGAATCTTGAGTCAGGATAGTAATTCCATAAACTGTTACAAATATTACATGCAGTAATTTCTTTTACATACGGTGTGCAGAGTCTTAGTTTCTACAAGGCAAAATACTAAAGTTAGAAACTGTACAGGAAGTGCATATGCAATAGCAGTGATTAAATTTCACATACATTAAAGTAGTGATTTATATTAATTGTTTTCATCGTTTACTAAGAGGATGGGAACTGTTACTGTTCTAGGTTGTTTCTAAAAGAAACTATATAACCTAATTATTGTTTTATTCTGTACTTAAAAGCAAATTCCAACCTTGTTTGAGAAGGTTGTAACTGTCATAAGAATGCTACTGAAAGAATCCTTTTGTACTTAGAAGAAATGTTTTTGGTTTCTAGTTTTTTTTTTTTTAAATAAATGGTGTGTCTTTGAAAGCATAACTTCCATCAAATACATCTGTTGTCCAATAGTTTTAAAAAGATAAAACCTTGATAACTTTTGCATATTTCTTTTCTAGTATTACAATGATTATGGCGATATCATCAAAGAAACAATGAGTAAAACAAGGCAAATAGACAAAATTCAATGTGCAAAGACACTTATTCTCAGTTTGCAACAGGTAAGACATGAAAAGTACACATGGTAGCTATTAGTGTTTGGTTCATAAAGTAAAAATACTCAGGAAAAATGATTTATTAGCCACTTCATAAAATAGAATGATATTCAACCTCCCTAGTAAACTAAGAAGTTTAAGTTAGGTGATATTTTGCCTTCATATAGGCAAAGGTGGACAAAACGTGGCATAAGGGGGAAAAAGTACCATTGACAGTATCCTTGGCCATCATCTTCTTGGTTGTTTGGCATCTTATGTAAATGTTTCAATCGAGTATGTCATTTGAGGCAGCATTTCTACTCTTAAAACTTTATTCAAGATGGTAATACGGAACATTTGCACAAGTAGATGAACGAACTTAAACATTGCTCTTGTCACATTGTTTAAATAGCAAGAAATCAGGATTCTTTCAAATGTCCTTACATTGAGTGTTAAATAAATAATACCTTTAAAAAACATACGTTTTAGTCATTTTCATTTTGGACGTTGTGCACCAGATAGTCTTTAGATATAAATCAGTCACTTTTTCTATACCTTTTGTAGGAGTCCTGGTGGTGTCATTGGGTTGGTAACCATAAGACCAGCCATCTTGGGGGTGGGGGTGGGGATGAGGCTTACTATTCCTATTAAGAGGTACAGTGTTGGAAACGCTCATGGGCAGTTCTACCCTTAGGGCACTATGAGTTGACACTGGCAAGATGGCATGAGTTTGATTTTTTTGGACTCTCCATTGGAGACCAACTTTGTGCCCCAAACATAACCCATTTCCATTTAGCAAGCTTCTTGACATTTCAAGTAGCTCTAAAGCAAAATCATTACTTTGGATAAATTTATTTCTCATCATCATTTCCTTTTGGTAAAAGTTAGAATTGCTCAGTCCAAAGCCATTAGAAATCTAAAGCCTTTCTGCATAGTGCCAAAAGGTTATCTTAGCGCATGCTCCCAGCTGTTCACAGAGTGCACATTTCACGGTCACCTTATCAGTAGTCTGCATTATCTTTTAAGATCAGAGTCAATTTGGTAGTTGAAAAATCAGAGTCAATTTGGTAGTTGAAAAATCGTGTTTTCTCTTGTTTGCTTTCTGATGAAAGTACTTGATTAGTCGATTCTTCAATTCAGTGTGAAAGCTAAAGACAACAGAACATAGTTATGTAATGTAATACTCGAGTGGGCAACCCTTTAGCTTATGTGCATTGTCAATATCCAGCTAATACCACGCGGGCACTTTGCCAAAACTAAAATAGTTTGTAATGTCAACAACTACCTATAGTCTAAATGTATGAAGCACTACAGTTTTTATATCTTTTGTGCTTTGTAAAATAGGTGTTAGAAAATATATAATACTTTAGTCACTGAGGTCTTAATGTTTTATTAATGGAAATATGATATTTTTAAAAGTAGTCAGTTGCTTAAAAAAACAAAGTGTTAACATACTTCTTTCTCTACAAACAGCTTTTTAATGAAATGATCCAGGAAAATGGCTATAATTTTGATAGATCGTCCCCAACATTCAGTGGCATAAAAGAACTTGCTCGGCGTTTTGCTTTAACTTTTGGACTAGATCAATTGAAAACCAGAGAAGCCATCGCCATGCTACACAAGTAATCTCTGAATATTTTATTGTCCATGATTACCTTTTTATCGGCCTTCCAGAACTCTTATTTGAAATAAATTGAATTAATGCTTTCTGATTTGTTTAAAATGCCATACTTTCTTTTCTTTTTTAAATCATTTTATTGGGGGCTCCTACCACTTTTATCATAATCCATACTTACATCCTTTGTGTCAAGCACATTTATACATCTGTTGCTCTGATCATACTCAAAACATTCGCTTTCCACTTGAGCCCTTTAGTATCAGCTCCTCATTTCCCCCCTCCCACTCATCTCCTCTCACCATCATGAACCATTGATAATTTATAAATTATTATTTTGTCATATCTTACACTGTCCAACATCTCCCTTCACGTACTTTTCTGTTGTCTGTGCCCCAGGGAGTGGTCTATATGTAAATCCTTGTAATCGGTTTCCCCTTTCTGCCCCACCTTCACTCCACCCTTCCTGTGTTGCCACTCTCAATACTGGTCCTCAAGGGATTATCTGTCCTGAATTCACTGTGTTTTCATTTCCTCTATATAACAGTGTATATCCCCTGGTCTAGCCACATTTGTAAAGTAGAATTGGGATCATGTTAAATATAGGGGAGGAAGCATTAAAGAACCAGAGGAAAGTTGTATGTTTCATTGTTGCTACTCTGTACCCTGACTTGTCTCCTCCCTGCGACCCTTTTATAAGGGGATGTCCAGTTATCTACAGATGGGCTTGGGGTCACCACTCTGCCCTCCCCCTCATTTTCCCCCTCATTCACAATGATAGGTTTTTTTGTTCTTTTTGCTTTGTTTTTTTGTTCTTTGATGCTTGATTGATACCTGATCCCTCTGACACCTTGTGATCATGTAGGCAGGTGTGCGTCTTCCATGTGGGCTTTGTTGCTTCTGAGCTAGATGACCACTTGTTTACCTTCAGCCATTAAGTACCATTCTCTTAGTGAGTTTAGGAACCGGTTCTAGCAGCACTTTTATTGACAAATGATTTGGAACTAAAACAGCTGATACGAAAGTTTGTTTTTTAATTAGAACCATTTAAAAATCTTTGAAAATTACATAAGTATCATTTATTAGGTATCAACACAATCTGTCTTTCAAGAGTCTTAAGTGCTTATTTTGAAGTAGAGAAATCTTGAGATTTAGCAATTTTGTCTGAACCTTTAACTTTCTGGTTCTTTTTTCTCTAATTTTCAGTGGCCTTTAACTTGGTTTTTGGCAAAACATTCCTATTAGCATATTTCTCCCCTTATGAAAATAGTACAGCATCTGATCTGATTTTGGACATATAATTTATTAACACATATTTTGCACTTACAATGGAACTTCTGAAGTACAGATACGTATATTTAAGAACTTTGATGCCACCAACCACTATATATTAATATCCTTTATCTTAATTATGGATTAAAAAATCATTGCCCCTGGTAAAACCAGATAGCCTAGACTTTCCTTCATTGGTTTGTTTTTTCTTTCTCTTTTCCTTTCCTGACTTCACTTGAAATGCCTCCCTGTTAATACTATTCTACTTCAATGATGGCCACATTTCCCCTACCTTTAATCCACTTTCTGCTCACCTCTCCCTAACCTCTCAAATTCATTTTATATCTTTAAAGACATTGGATGAAAAATTTAGGTGATCCTTAAGGACAAAGCATATGGCTAATGACTTTAACATGTAATGTACTTTATGCAATGGTTTTCTTTCTCTCCCCTCTTTTATCTGTTTCTTTTTCCAACTTTGATGTTAGAAGCATGATTTTTG
Organism: Nesogale talazaci; assembly: GCA_004026705.1. Taxonomy (NCBI): domain Eukaryota; kingdom Metazoa; phylum Chordata; class Mammalia; order Afrosoricida; family Tenrecidae; genus Nesogale; species Nesogale talazaci. The sequence continues at coordinate 76,335 of PVJH01001656.1, read as the reverse complement.
GTCCTGTTAACTATATTACCTCGTTAAAGAGTTCAAATGGATCCTGAGGGAGTTATTTGGAAAATTTCATCTCTCATTGGTTGTTTGTTTAATCTTTAGTTATTTTGTTAGTCCTTTGTGCCAGATCTCCTTTTAGGTATTGAAAACCAGTCTTTAATTTGGGGGTGGTAGAGAGGCATGGAATTGCTGGTATTTGTGTTTAGGATTAAGGAAAGTACAGTATGGCTCTTTTTTTTTGGGGGGGGGCGGCAGAAGTATTCCATAGTTGAAGCCTTTTAAACCTTTATTTCTTTAATTAAATGCATGCCTATCGTAAAGCTTTTAATTGTGAAAGTAAATAGAGATGTTTTCCTTTTTCTTTGATATATAAAATTTTTATATTGTAGTTTTTAATCCTTCTTTCTCTTTGTAGAGATGGCATTGAATTTGCTTTTAAAGAGCCTAATCCACAAGGGGAGAGCCACCCACCTTTAAATTTGGCATTTCTTGATATTCTGAGTGAATTTTCTTCTAAACTACTACGTCAAGACAAAAGAACAGTGTATGTATTAGGAATGTCTGTCAAGCATTGTTTTGGAATTCTTTTTTTTTTTTTTCGGAAACACTTTATTGAGAAGGGAAATATATACAAAAGCAGAGGAATGAGTTTGCGGCAGAGACTCTTCACCCCACCCCCAACTACCTAAAGGAAGTGGTTGGGCCCACACCATTGGTGGAGACCAACACATGGTTTGTTCCCTTCCTTCTGCTCAGTGCTGGCCGCTATGCCAGCCATTGTTTTGGAATTCTTAATGGCAATAGTTATACTTGATTTCCCTCACCTCTGAAGACATTGATTAAAGTTTTAGACATTAAGGCTTAAGAAACTGTTTGCTTCAGTGATTTTTTAAATTTAAGGATTATACTTTTATATATCTTAAGCATACTTTACCAAGACCACATTAAAGAATGGTCAGTGTTCTATTATTTAAATAGGACAGACCTCAAGAAAAACCTATACCTGCAAGGACTAGATCCAAAGATTCATAATACAATGGAATACTGTTCAATCATCAGAATGAAAGAACTAAAACCGTCTTTGTCAACATGGTAAAATTAAAAACAAAGCTGGACCGCCTTTAGGGGGAAAAAGCAAAGTATAAAAATTCGGCTGTAATATTAGTTTATACATGAATGCATGCGAATATGCCCAACAATGTTAAACACCAAATTCAGGGCATTAGGACATAGTAGGTAGCCAGCCTCTGGGGAGGAAGAGAAGGCCATGGACAAGTGGCTTCTAAAAAACAAACCGCAATACCACCACAAGGCTATCTTTTAGGCCAAAGTGGATTTGCCCCTCAGGGTAGGCTACTTAACCAGGAAGAACATCCACTAGGTATGCCGCAACTGTTGTGAATTCTCCCGCCTTGCATTTACTCTGACTGCAGCTCTTTATCTTGTCCCAGACTGATAACATAGCTCAGATGAGGAGATAGTCTGTAGCCCCTACTTTAGGGAATGCACTCGGTATGACTAAAGTCACTCTGATGAAAGGAAAATGCTTGTAATGTTGTTCAAAATGGCAAAGTGCATTGAAGCAAGCATTTGGACTCTCGGAAGCATTTGTTAACTACAAATTGCACTAAATTTAGTGTCTGAAACCTAGAGTTTGAATCATGGTTATGCTGCTTATTTTTAAAGGCACATTCTTTATGGATTTTGTCCAGTCTGTCTTTGCTAACCTGTAAAGTATGAATGATCTCATGGGATTGTAGGAATGAGCTTTAAAAACACGAGAGGAAAATGCCTAGCATATGATAAGACAATTTTTTTGGTGTTTGATTGCAAAAATAGCATAAGCCATAAAGTCTTTGTGAAAATTTGATCCAAGGGTAGATTTATAATTACCAAGAGTCTGAATTTTTTTTGGATTTGTTTAATTCATCCTTGTTTCTTTAATCATTGTATGAGACATAGTAGCTTAACAAATATTCAGCTTAACTGCCATGCCTTATTTCATGTGATGGAAGTCTCTTGGTGGGCACAAGTGCACTGTTGGAAGATGATATTACATGATCATATGATATGCCCGGGCTCACATAACTAGGAGGAGTTGGTTGACTTCAAAATGTAGTCCTTTCCAGAAATGTGACTGTTCTGCTGTAGTAGGTATCTTTATGCTGTTGACATATAACACAAGAAGTCAAAAAACCTTAGCAGGATTTTGTTTTACCGAATTTCGTTCTTAATTATTATCTTTTCCTCTTGTTTGATACTAATCAATCGTTAAATGTCACTTTCACTTTAAAAGTATTAGTGGGTGGAAAACCAGGGCCATATTCTGTACCCTTGCTTATTGAATGGTTTCTATTTCTTTCTAAGGTATATTTACTTGGAAAAGTTCATGACCTTTCAGATGTCACTCCGAAGAGAAGATGTGTGGCTTCCCCTGATGTCTTACCGGAATTCTTTACTAGCTGGGGGAGACGACGACACCATGTCAGTGATAAGCGGCATCAGTAGCCGGGGATCAACTGTGAGGAGTAAAAAATCCAAACCAGCCACAGGAAAGCGGAAAGTGGTTGAGGGCATGCAGCTCGCGCTCAGTAAGAATAGAATTCTTTTCGTTTATTATATTTATCATACGCGTTTACTTTAAACCACTGAGTTCCTATTAAGCTTTACCCAATTCTTTGGCATGTCTTCTTTTATAGTAGCTCAAATGATCGGTCAGGATTTTTTTTAAACATGTAAATGGGCAATCTTTTCAGCAATTTCTGTGCATAAAGTTGGCTCCTACGGCTCATTTTTCAACAAGACAAAGTTAAGTCCAGAAACTTTCTCAAGATCATGCAGATGTGGACTAGTTGAGCCAGGCACTATCTAGAGCAACTGCTTCTTACTCACTCTGCTATAGAAATGGTATGCCTGTACTCGGTTGCTGCAGGGGCTTAGATGCAGGACGCTTTGTTAACTGGAGATCAGAGGCTCAAGCCCTCCAGCAGCTCTGAGGCAGAAAGATAGGCTATCTCTCCCTATAAATATAAAGTCCCAGAATAGCATTGATATGTATCAGACTGGAATGGACTCAATGGCAGTGGATATTCTTTGTATGTCAGGATATAGACAGTATTATAGAGCTAGTCAGTTCCAAAGAGATCCCAAACAGAGCAACAGATTTCCGAGGGCTTACACCGTTGGAATTTCTAGAGAGACATCATGAACCACGAAGGCGTACAAAGCGCCACGTAGAGGCACGCACCTTGGAGAGAGCAGCGAGCACATTGTGGTGCTCGAAACTCGTGGATTTCTAACACTGCAGGTTTGGCTCAAAAATGGGGCCGGGAACACTTTTAGCTTAAGGACCTATGAAATGAGTAGTGTGGTTGTCCAAATTTGTTCCAGTTGTTATTGCTGGAAACAAATCATCTCAAAACTTGGGGCACGACAGATCTGATGCCTCAGCCAGGGCAACCCAAGGCTGAGTGCGAGAAGCATTTGGAGATATCATCACTTTCCCATCTGATGCAGCCTGTCTGCTAGGACCTCAGCTGGGCTGTCTGCCAGGATACCTCCATGTGGTCTCTCTCTGTGGCGGCTTGCCTTCCTCACAGTACGTGGCAGGCTGCCAAGAGCAAGTATCCCAAGAGAGAGGAAGTGGAAGCTGCCAGCTTCTTTAAGGCCTGCACCCCCAAACTGGCTTTGCGTCATTTTGGTCCTATTCTATTGGCTGAGCAGCCACCAGGCCCAGATTTAAGAGGAGGGGGCCGAATACTTGCACCATGAAGTCTAAAGTGTGTCAGGAATTTGGGGACTGTTTAAAGCTGCTGCACAGTGTATCAGCCACTATTGATAGTCATGTATATCTTGTTAACAACTTTATTGTTACAGTATCTCTTGTCCAACAACATAAGACATTAGCAGAGTTTGCATATTTTAGATTTGGCTTGTTACAGGTTCAGCATCATTGCTAAAAGAAATCTTTTTGTGGTTTGTCTGACTAGTTAAGATAGACTTGTTGACCTATGGGACATTTTCCTTAGTTTGAAAGTTATCACATTTGAAAAGGGTGTTTTCTGAAGAACACTATGCATTTAAAAAATATGTTTCTTATTGGGATGAATAGTTAACAGTTTTAGATTTATGTTGGGTCATTGCATGTCTTTGTGAACTTTATTTATATAACATTTTAAAGATAATCAAAATAGATATTTCAGTTTTTACAGTAAAAACCAGGTTTTTGACAAGTCACAGAAATCATGATATTAGTAAGGTGAAGCAACAAAGGATAAACACATATCAGCTGTCTCAGTCTGCAGTGTTGAAGACAAAAATTGGTAAACACGGTCAAATGTAATGGTTGATATAACATATACTTGCAAAATTCTGAATTTTTTGTCTTTACGATAACTTTTTGGAGAGATTGTTTATGCACGGGATTTGTCTAAGTTTCCTTCCAAATTCACATTCAATTAACCACTTAATCCTGGATTTCAAGATGAAATTAGAGTGTCTCTAGGGACAGGAGCCCTGCCTGATAGGGGAGTAAGTGGGTTACATGTTGGGCCGCCACCCACAGGCCAGCCCTTTCCAACCACCACTCACTCCCTGGGAGAAAGACGAGACTTTTACTTCACTCTGGTAAAGATTTACAGTCCCAGAAGCCCACAGAGGCTGTTCCACTTGCTCCCACAGTGTGACTAGGAGTCAGAGCCCACTCGTTGGCAGTTGAGCTTTTTGACTGTCAATAATACCTCATAAATATGGGACTAAATGAATTTCTGTGAATTTGGCATAACTCGTGTGATTTTCTCTTTTATTAACTATGATAGGAACTTTTAACATTTGAGGGTGGGAGACTGATTTTTTTTTGGGGGGGCGACTAATTTTTGGCGTTGTCTGTGGACTACTCGCTTTTTTTGGTCCAGTAATCTGTGTCCTAGCGATTATTGCTCCCTTGATGTTGTTACCTGTTGATGACCTGCTCGGACATATGCATCTCATAGGCTGGGACCACTTTCCTGTTGTTTCCATTCATTCCTGTTACCTCTATGACTCACTCCTGTGGACATTATAGTCAGCCATCTAATTGGCCTGTTTGCTCAGCAGTCTTCCTGGCTTCAAGTTCACCCTCCACACTGCCAGCACATACTTGGATTAGATCACACTGCTCACCAAACTGCTTCCCTTCCTTAAACCTGCTCCTTCCTCCAGCAGCTCCTCGTCGCAAACACAGCCTAGAAGACTTTTTCACAACTTATTGCCACCTTATCTTCCCTCAGGGTCGGTCCACGTGAGATTGTCATGTTTGTAAATAAAGAAGTGAAATATCTGTTGAATTAACATGGCACAAAATGTTTGTTTCGTGCCTCATCGTCCTTTGTCCTTTTCAGCCTAGAAAAGCCCCTTCACCCAGTCAGTATCCTATCTGTTGTGCTTCCTCTTCCCCTCGTGGTGCTCCTCCTCCCGACGCTTACCTCTCTCCCAACACTGAACACTCTGGATGTGGACTGCCTGTCCTGTCTTTCTCCACATGTGGACTTGCAGGGCAGTGCCGAGACGGCACCTTAGGGACCTTCGTACTTCTCGTTTCCCAGCGCTAGCTTGTCGAATGCAGCTAAGGTGGTTGTCCCCCTGAACCGGTGGCATTGGCCACATGCTTCGCCGGAATTTGGAAGTGACCTAAACTTCTTTTAAAACTTTTCTTTTTCAGCCGAAGAAAGTAGTAGTAGTGATAGTATGTGGTTAAGCAGAGAACAAACCCTGCACACCCCAGTCATGATGCAGACACCACAGCTCACCTCCACCATTATGAGAGAGCCGAAAAGATTGCGACCCGAGGATAGCTTCATGGCTGTCTATCCGATGCAGACCGAGCACCACCAAACTCCTCTCGACTATAAGTAAGTTCATCTGCTAATTTTCTGTGCGATGACTTTATTAATTACATAGAAAAAAGTTAAGTTAAAAGAAGCATAAAATTCTCCTTGAAGCACGCAGGTAACATGGATGTTAGCTCAAAGACAACAAGAGGAAGCAAGGCAACAGCAGGAGAGAGCAGCAATGGGCTATGTTAAACTGCGAACTAATCTTCAGCATGCCATGTAAGTGAGAGTGCCTTATTGTCTGAGTCTAGGAAGTTCACTAATTTATTTTAACATATTTTCATGTGTGCCGTATCAGCAAACTCTCTAGAGTAACTGAGCTGAAATAATCAAGGAACTAAAAATTGGTCTTTCCAACAGAGAAGAAAAAACAAAAACGACCAAACAAAAAACAACCTTTAAATTTCCCTATTCACTAGTTAGACAAAAGTCCAAACCTAGGTTGATCTGTTGGAAGACGCTTAAATACAAATCCTTGTTTATTTTGGTACACAGACTTATAGTCACAAATCCAGTTTTGTTACATCTTAATTGCGTCCCCATATTAGTTCAGGCCCTCATCTCTCACCTGAACTATTGTATTAGTTTTCTAACTGGTTTTCTTCCCTCAATTCTCCCATTTATTTATCCCTTCACCAATCCCCCCCCACCACCACCACCACGTCATCATTCACACTCCCATTAAGAATTACTCTAGAATAAACATTTGATTATGTAACTGTTCTACTTCGAATCTTTCTATGGCTCCCCATTGCCTACAGGAAAAAGTGCAAACTCCTTAGCTCATGGCATGCAAGATCCTGCAAAATAAGACCCCTGCTTACAGTTTAGTGTCATAACCCATTCCCCGGCAGCTGGTAAAATCATCGCTAACAGACAAGCTCAGGTGTCTCCTTATGAAACTTCAGCCATCTCTGCTCCTATAACACTTTGTGTAGTCAGATTTCTTGTAGCACTCGATCTTGATGTTATAATTGTTTGGTTATGAGTCTGTGCCGTTCGTTCTCTAGACTGTGAGCTCCTTAAGGGCAGGGACTGCATTCTTTGCCTATCAGTGCTTGGCTCATTTATGGTGCTCAGTAAATGCCTATTGAATGGTTAAAATGTTCAATGCCTTTAAAAGATTATGAGTACATTGTGCTGAGATCTGTATGGGAACTTTATCAATCTTTGTGAAATCTTCATTAGCTTTGGCTTTTAAAAGAAAGACTAGACAGGTGGTCTGTAGATAATATTTTGCTTGTCTTAGTTGGTGTAAATGGTAAGATATGATACCTTTGAGGAAGTCATTTTTAAATTTGGACACTTTTGGACTTGTAAAAAGCTGTGACATAAGAAAAGACAAAAAAATTAGTGACTGGTCATTTACCACACGAGTGGTAACTTATGTGCTATGCACGAAAAGCAGTTTAGAAATAAAAGTATTTTCAAGCACATGGATCTATTCTAGCCCTAACTTGGCTAAGATAGTCACCACTCATGCTACAACTTTCGTTGCTCTCCTCTTTTCTCAGTTTCCATGGTCACATTCTGCTTAATATGTATTCTTATTTCATCTGAATTCTACAGCTGCCTTCTTAACTTCTAACCAAACCACTCTCAACTCTTATATTCTGCTATCCACTCATTGGGTTATTTCTTTTCCCTCGGAACTTTTCCGTCAGTTTCTAAGCTTTCCTCCACAGTATCTCATTACACCGTACCATTTTCCATGATATTTTAAAAAATAATTTCTTAATGATAACCAGTTATAGGGTAAACACCAACCCCCACCCCATTGCAGGTAAATCTCAGGGATTATCCCAGTAATGTAATGTATCCCACAGCACGTTTTTAATGCCATTTTTGTGGTAAAGTTAGGTCCTCGGCTGATATTTGGTCAGCTTGTACTCTAGTATATACGGTATGTCTTACATAAGAGCAGGCTTCAAAGAGTTGATGGATACCCAGAATTAAATGACCAGGGACTTTGTCCATGAACTCGATGAAACCATATCCTATCTTTCTTACACTGCAACAAAATACAGTATGGGTGTTTACCAAAATACGATTGATAGAGCACATGTGTTCTGATTATAGTTTCCTGTACCGAATACAGTCCAGTATCTTTTACTATCCAGAATTTTTAGGAAATAAAGACCATTATCAACCCATTTGCCGTCTCAACTCAAAACTTAAAATGTTGCTTAGATCTAATAATGTTTTTCTATATTAATATCTTCTAGGACCTATAAGTATTCATTAAATCATTGATTATCCCCATGGGAGTTATTTTTGGTTAATTGAAAAAAAGGGGTGAGCCAGTCTGAATGTCACTATTTTATATTGTTTCCTTTATGCTGCTCTGGACTATTTTGTGAACTTGAGAGTTTATGCTCCATAATTTATGGTAACATACAGAACCTGAGAGTTTATTTTCCTTTCCCATATATATCGTCCAGAACTTCGGTGGGCCACGAATCCATGTTCCAGTCTAATTATTGTTCATTTCTTTCTGAGATGGAATTATTATTTTGTTTTACTATATCCTTGTATCTATCACCCGATGCATACATACTCTGTTGTAATGTGAATTGCATTTGTCATAATTTACCTTTGTTTCTCATAGTAGATTGTGAGCTCCTTGAGGGCAGAAACCATATCGTATTCATCTTTTTTTTGCATCCGTAGGACACAGCATACACCCGGCACATAGGAGGCCTTGGGTGAATGAGTGAGTTTCTCTGGTACTATGCACAGGGTGAATGAGTGATTGGATGAAATGAACATAACCTATTGTTTGATGGATATTTCTATATTTTGAAACTGTTATTTTCCTTGGTCTGTTTTATGATTGTCTATTAATTTGTACCCTTGCCTACTTTCAAAAAGGATTTGAGGTATCTTGTATGTTCCCATGTGGGAATTTCTCATTGAACTTGTGTTTGGCATATCAGAACCATCAAGCCGAATTAATTGAAATAATAGAAGATAAATAAAACTCTTTAGCATTTGTAAATAAGGGAATGTTGGGATTTCAACACCATTGATGACATGATCAATGCCCAATCATTTTCCCTGACCTTTAATTCCATCATTTTCATAAAAATTATATAGAGAGAGTCATATATTTGGGGCCAGTATACTAATAGCCTTCCCACGTGTCGAGATCTTGACAGTGTTTTGTATTTCTCTAGTCGGCGTGGTACAAGCCTAATGGAAGATGATGAAGAGCCAATTGTTGAAGATGTTATGATGTCCTCGGAAGGGAGGATTGAAGATCTTAACGAAGGAATGGATTTTGACACCATGGATATAGACTTGGTAAGAAACTTACTGATTTCTGTAAGACTTTTTTTGTCGATCGATCACTTGAAAAATAATTGAGTTCATTAGACTCCTATCTACTTAATAGAGACCTGCTTGCCATAAAAATTACATTTGGAGGAAATTCAAATGACTACCAAGAGTATGATAATGAATTGAATAGGGCAAGTGATGAGTATGTTAGATCTAGATCCCATGGATGAAAGCAGCAGGTTTGCCATTGAGATTAATTTAGAAGGTCTAAATTTAAATAGTAGGTTTTTCTTTATATTCTTTCATTGGACTATGAAAATCAAGCATTAAGTTATGGTTTAAAGTTTTTCAGAAGTATTATATGGGATCATATACTTAGTCATTTTTCATTTACTATTGTCAAAATAATTGCATTATCGATTTTAAACAAAGAAGAGATACAATCCCATCACAAAAAATTGCTTATATGTTCCTTATTAAAATTTGCATCACATCCATGATTAAAGAGTACTTCTACAAATCAAATTTGCCACTGAACTTAAGCAACTTTGTAAGGTAGTTTAAGTGGATTTAGTTAGGTAGGATAGTTGTCCTCAACAAGAAGACAAAGCTAGTGAACAGTGTAGCTGAGAATGCAAAGTATCAGCCAGGCCTTTGCACGCTTACTTCTCAGCATTCCTTGCTGTGTGTCTCCAGTAGCGTGTGATGCGTTAAAGAAAAGTAAAGATTTGAGAGAGGTATATTAATAAAACCCCACACTCACCCAACGTCACTGTCAGTCTTTGCTGAGTAATTTTCCACGAGTAAATTTCCTTTGTACTTTTAAACATTTTTTGGATTTTGAATATGCAGCATTTAACGTATTTTAAGGTAAAATTACAGACATAACGAGGACACAATAATGACTAATTGGAATGTTTTCTGTTAGTATCTGTTTTATAGAAATGGCAAATGTGAACTCTTTTCTTCCCCCTCCCCATAGCCACCATCAAAGAACAGACGAGAGAGAACAGAGCTGAAGCCTGATTTCTTTGATCCTGCTTCAATTATGGATGAATCAGTAGGTTTAATTTACATGTACCCCAAGATTACAAAATAAAAAGCCTAGGCACTGCCCAAGCCTTGACAGTGGTTGTGACAGTAAAATTGCATTTGAATCCCTGGAAAACTGGACTGTGCTGCTGTGGAATTTGGACTTCATCTGTATGTTTGGGTTGGCTCCTCAGCCTGGGAAGCAACACTGCCCCCTTAGCCTTCTCACTGCCATCGAGGCAGTGCTGACTCCCAGCGGCCTCCTGTGGGTTATCTGAGACTGTAACTGCTTAACGGGCATAGAAAGCAGGTGGTTTCAGTCGACCGTGTGTGGCTCCCAGCCCGACGAGTACTCACTACAGCAATAGGGCTTCCTTCACGTGATCCAGGGCTTTCCCCTGGCGCGCAGGTTTTCTTCTCTCAGACAGGAATGTTGCTTTCCTTTTCCTCCTCGTGAATTCTTTCTTCAGTGCTCAGATCTGACCTTACCTGGCGCACTTTTGCTGACTTCTGCAGACAGATACTTGATTGCCTAGTCCCATAGCACGTTGCTCCAGCTTTTATTCATGGTAATTACCAGCATGCGGAATGCGAGCGGATATTACACATGCCCGGGTCCCTCAACAGACCCGACTCTTCAGCCAGGGTCACCAGTACACGGGGTGTTTCCTTTGATTTGTCACGGGGCGGGGGATAAATTCTCTAGGTGCTCTCACTTTTCAGCCTGGGCTCATTTGCAGGCCCTCCTCTCAACACCCACCTGGGGGTGGCTGTGGCGCCATCTTCTCCGACCAATCGACCGCAGCCCTCCCCTCCTGCCTTTCCCCACTTCACAGGCTGTTTGCACTTTCTTTTTTTGGCATCACTGCCCTCAGGTGGTGGGAGTAGGAGGCCCAGCCTTTTGCTCCGTGGAGCTGGAATCGAACCTCCATCCTAGTTGGCCGCAGTCCCGCGCACAACCACTACGCACCGGGGCTCAGCCACGCACTTTTACAAACTACCCTACACTCATAGTAATAAAGAGTCTGGTATTTGGCCTAAAGGAATGAGTGCAGATAATAGTCGCTTTGAAGGGGCAGGTCACCTTGGGGACTTTCCAGCGAGGGCTTCTCCACCTTTACCATGCACGTGAATCACCTGGAGCGCCTTTCTCAATACCGAGTCGGACCCAGTAGTTCCAGAGTCTCTCTTTTCTTTTTCTTTTCTTTTTTTTTTGTTTTTGTTTTGTTTTGGGCATCACTGCTCTCCGGTGGTGGGAGTAGGAGGCCCAGCTCCACTGCTGGAATTGAACCTCCGTCCCAGTGGGCCGCAGTCCTGCGCACAACCACTACGCCACCGGGGCTCAGCCCCAGAGTCTCTCTTTTCAACAAGTGCTGCTGATGCCCAAGAGGCCCCACACACCATAGTGAGAGCAGCAAGGCTGTAAAACCATAGTCTCTTCCGACCCACGAGTCTATAATGAAGTCCACGGTGAAGTCTGTGCTTTCTTTGCTAGACTTGAGTGCACACACGTCTTCCTGCTTGTTAGGGCAGTGGTTTTGATGGGGAGAAAACAAATCTAGAATGATGAAGTAGATTCAGTGCATTGAGTGTAACACACCAAATGTAGCCAAGGGAATGATTCATTACAGTCCAAGCTGATGGGGGTAGTAACGATCGCCTTAGCAAAGTATTTCTTTACTTCGTCCCGTCCCCGACGGATTTTCACAAAGGCACTCCGCATTTCAGATGATTGACGCAATGAGGCAGCACAGTCAGTGGAGGGTACTTGTATACCAGGCTTTCACACTGAGTATTGAGAGAAATCTTTCATTTGAATGGGGGGGGGAGATCAAACAGTGACAATTCCTTGTTATTTATATATTGGCTTAATGGCTTTTTTGTGTTTTAATGACTGAGAGGCCTTTCCCTATTCCTAGTTTCGTAATGCTTTAGGTTCATCTGCCATTAAGATGAGGGAAACGAGCACTTTTATCTGTAGTTTTAGAATAACACCACACGATGGCAGCAATCTAACGTTATATAACAGTGCTCAGAAGTCTTTGAAGGTTCAGGTATTTGTAAATGTCTTTGGCGCCCCGCTGGGGTGGGGAGTGGCACAATTTTAGCAGTACTATTTTATATATATATATCTTCACTGTTTATTATGTCAACAGTAATTCAAGAAATAGAAAAATGCTAATTTGACATAAAGTAATGCTAATTTCACAGCATGAATATTGTTGCTTTGCACTCTACACAATGATATCCACCAATTTTTAAGCTTACCCATACAATAGTAAGATAGGGATTGGACTTGTTTTATGTGCCTAGTTACAAGATTCTGATTCTAAGTATAGTGACTCAAAACATGGTAGTAGAACTACTCAGGTTTATTAGACTCTGCCCCAGAAAGAATTTGAAATCGTGTCTAGTAACGATTTACAAGTCCCCAGTGAGTCAGAGTGGACGTACAGGTCACGTGCGTTACTGTGATTGTGATCGTGACCATTCCCCGGACCCAGCAGACCAACATGGGCGCATAGCCCCTCACTGTGGAGAACTGCATCTTTACATGCTGGTTAATGTTAGCATCAAGAACAGATAGGGTTGTTGCTAGTACAGAATTATTAATGTTGCTGTTCCTTTGTGTTGAGCTTCTATCAGTGCACTTCTCTGTCGTCTAAAATGAGCTCAAGAAAAGCTTACTGAAGTATCAGTAGCCGTTCTTACTAGCTCCATATACACACCCCCATTGAGTCGATCCCTATTTCATAGCAGGCCTGTAGGACGGGGCTATTTCAAGACTGTAAATCTTTCTGCAAGCAGACTTGGCCACACCTTTCTACCATTGTGCCAACTGGTGGCTTTGAACCCTGGATCCTTGAGTTCGCAGCCTGCTGCTTATTCACTGTACCCCTGAGGTTCATTAGCTCAGTGCAATATTTAAAAATATTAATTTACATCATAAGTGCTGGGTTTCTAATTGAGCACGCTCACTTTTCATCATACGTACTAAACGTTTGATTCTGTTCTTGCCTTAATGAACAAGGAGGCGGGGATAGGCCTACTATCTGCTTTTCTGTTAGTGGCAAGTAATCGTTAAAAGTTTACCTCGCATTCTTTTCCCGTCTGGAATTTTCGGGGGGCAAATGTACTGATATAAGTCAGTTTGCCCCAGGTTTCACTTTAGTTCATTGATTTCTTAGAATTTGTAGTTCTGTTCGTTAACCAACGGCAGATTTTCTAAAGAAATCTTGACTGTCTTCTCGCATGTTCTTGGAGGCTTTGGGTCTATATATTCAAATGTTTTCTCAACAACCCCAGTAGCAAACCATACCCAATTGAGAGGTAGGGCGAGTGGCCAACTGTGCTAGGCTTGCATAAACACTCTCAGAAGTTCTCCATCAGGGAGCACAGTCATTTGGAATTCATTCAGTTGTTGAATTGGAATGTGTCTGTGGCATGACCTCGGCACTAGGGGAGGGATGTATAGACCCGTAAGTGATTTTACCCTCCTGTCCATACACGGGGAGAAATCTTTTCTCAGCCTTATTTGTAAGGTAAGTTGTATCAGCTGTACCCTGCTCAGCCTCAATTTTGTTAGTTCCTTACTTACTCACGCTCAGTGCAAGTGATTTTTGCTAGCATATTGAACTGTTAACACGGATTAAATTATTTTAATGTACTGCTTACAGATAGCAATTTGGTGAAGAAATGAATGCCTTTTATATAACAAGATTTGTCTCTCTCTTCCCCCCTCCCCCCTCTCTCCATAGGTTCTTGGGGTGTCAATGTTTTAATACCAGTACACAATGAAATCTGTGGTGAAGTCATTTTCTAAGTGGAAGAGGAAAATTTTAAATAAAGTGTGGTAGATACAGTGAAATTCTGTACAGATTTTTCTCTAAGGAGAATATGACATGCTTATGCTTACCAAGATCAAGTGCATTGAGGGGCAGTTTTGTTTGCCTGAAAATAAAAAAAAAGTAAAGGACAAGTAAACAATTTGATGATAAGCTACAGTTTTTCTTAGAAAGTAAATATTTTATTTATGCGCTGTTAGTTGGCTTTTGAATCAATTATTTCATGCTTTTTGTTTTTAAACAACAAATCTGAAGAGGTATTTGGTACCGAATGAACCCTCACATCTGTTTACTGGGTGTACTCCATGATGACGGACTCTGCTGGATTTCTGTTTACATCCAAGAATTAAAGTCAAAGAAGAATCCCTCTCGCTAACCCCCCCCAATTCTAGGATAGAATTGTTTTTAGCATTCTAATTTTAAATGCTCAAAAATACCAATCAACAACGCTTTGTTTTAAATATTGTAATTGTGGAGAAAAGTCAACTTATAAGCAGAACTTTTACAATTTTTTCATCTGAAATGTATTTTAAGATATTTTTAAAATTCAAGAGCTTCTCTATACTTTTCAGAAATACCCAGATGCAGTGAATCGCCCGAAGGTAACCAGTCTCCAACATGCTCATCCTATTATTCCCCTGACAGTTCGCTTGTCCTTTAAGATAACAATGTAACGTTGTGATATTCCTTCCAGTAGTGCCACTGTATTTTGTCTCCAGATAAAAGAAGCTTATTGTAGTATGTTTGCAGAAAAATTCTAAACAAAAATTATACAGCTTATTAGAGTGTGGGGATAGGGATCTAAATTTTAAATAAAATTATATATATATATAAATTGGTGCTGATTTTATAATTGCGCAGTTTGTTTAGTTTTTTCTTACTTTTAAATTCCAACTTAAACTTATGAGGTTTCAGAAATATATTGAAAGTTTAACAATGTTTAAAAATAGAAAAGCATGAGTGTTCATGCTTTAAAATGATTTTTAAATTTGTATTTTATATTGTTTTATCTATCTGTCTTTGCAAGCAGTCTTCAGGTTAAAGAGACTTCTAACAGGTTACAGTACATTTCCTCTGTATGTAAATTAGATGGGATAATAGAATTCATAACCCATAATATTCTTTGAAAGCTAAGCTTTAAACTTCATTTTATGTCCTTTCACAAGTAAATTAGTTTAAAACAGAAAGTGGCCACTTGCCATTTTGACATCAACTCATTTTGCGAGGCTTAGGCAGCTAGACATCGTTAAAAACAGAATATTAACTTATATTACATGTGTATCTATCTTTTGTCAGTCGTCTCTCAGTTCTTGAGGTATATTATTTTAATCATTCCATGCCTTAATATGCTTGCAATACAAAAAAAAAAATCTTCCTATGGGTGAATACCAAAAGGTTTCCAGTTTTTAGAGTCAGAAATCAAGCATTGGGCTGTGGTAGCCAAAAACCATAGGTTAGCTAAAAGATCATGTTACAATTATTTTAATAAATCATGGATAGTAACAAATGAAACCAGGCTTATCTAGTGATTTTTTTTTTCACAAACAAGATGATGTGCAAAAGTATTGCCTGTGTTGTTTATCACACCACCGCATTAACTAGAACTGCTGAGAGGACTGTATATATGATTTTTAAACCTAAGTTGATTTTGTTTCTCACTCTTGAAAGGAGTACTTCTTTGTGAAAGCAGTTCTTACAGCTTTGTTTTCAACCAGCTAAAACTGTTTTATATATTACTCTAACCTGTTGTCCTTCACATTCTATTGTCCTAATTGTACTGTTTTCTGATTTGTATTTATGTCTTGAGACAGTA
The DNA here is from genome assembly GCA_004026705.1 of Nesogale talazaci. Classification (NCBI taxonomy): domain Eukaryota; kingdom Metazoa; phylum Chordata; class Mammalia; order Afrosoricida; family Tenrecidae; genus Nesogale; species Nesogale talazaci. Next base: position 60,499 of record PVJH01001656.1, on the reverse strand, counting down.
ACTTTTTGAATAAAAATAAACCTACAACATGTTGTACGTTTTTATTTTTACTGGAATTAAAGGAGGAGGGTGGTTACAGTGGGCCAGTCATTGACCATTTAACCATGGTTTAGAAAAAGTTGCCTAAAACGATAGTCTTAAGAGTATTGACAACTCTGATTATAATCCATGCATACATACATGGATTTATTGCAAGCAGAGCATGTTTCAGTGTGTCTTTGTCGTCAGCAGACCCTCAGTGATACTTTTGTCTTACTCTGTTTAGGATACCTTCAAAAAATAGATCCTGTATAATGTGTGTGGGGGATTTGCCTGGCCTGTTAAATTCAAGGCAGAGAGATCAAACCAGGAGGCTATGACATTTTTTTTGGGGGGGGTGAGGTTGTTACGAAGGGCTCATCTTCACGATTCTCTTGAAGGCTACAGACCAATCACAGGGTTCTTCCTCTGAAGAAGCTTTGAACAAATAGTACTCTGTATCTGGTGAGAGAAAGATCAGGGATGTTCTGCAGTGCTCATTCTTCGAGGGTAAGGAGGACTGACTGGGGGGAATTTCATTCGATTACCCTAACCCCATCCACCGGAACAGCCCTGAGCTGTTGGCCCTTCTAATTACTTTTTGGGTTACTCAAACTCAGAACATTTAAAAGGAGCATAATCTTCCAAGGTGTCAGAACTGCTCAAATTCCTAGGGATAGTGTTAATGATTGGAAAGAGTGTTTTCAGAAGTAACACAGACATAAATTGAGAATATATGGAGAGACATCTTCATATTTTGTGTTTTCATTCAACAATAGTTCCTTTAATTTCAGAGCAGTACTTTTTGACACTCTCCTCCCCCCCAGCCCCTATGAGTACATCTCTAACGTGTTTAGGAAAACATTTATAACACTCCTCACTGTTTGAGATTTTAAGTAAGTCATGCGCCTTTTAAATATAAGACTAAATCCCCCAAATGGCTTGTTATTTTTTTAAACACAAAGCTGCAACCTGTAGCTTGGGTTAAATAGTTTCAGCTGTCGGCAGTGCTCATTGAGATCCATTCAAGTGCAAAGTTGCGTACATGTTAGGGATACAACCGTGTGCAAATCTACTGAAAGTGAATAGGGAAAAAAGTAGACAATTAGACTTAGCGTATTTGTCGAACACTAAGATGTGCTTCCGCCACCCCCCAGTGTGGGAGGGATGGGAGGATCGAGGGTGCGTCTTATAGTCCAGGAGTGTGGTACCCCAGAACATTTGTTTATGATCCCACGTGCCCACATACTGTCTGCTGCTGTTTGCTTGCTGTGGATTGCTGTGTGTTCAGAGGAAGTCCCACCTTCTGGAGTCTCAAAGTCAGGTCACATGGTAGGCACAGCACATGCCTCCCCTCATTTGTTAATGAAAGTGGTGATGGTTCTTAACACCACTGTTGAGTTTACACTGTTAAGTATTATCGTATTTTGCTTTATTTCAATAAATATTTTAGTGTACTCGTACTATTTGGTTCAGATAGTTTCTTGTTTTCCTGCTCTAAAAACAGTGCAAAGTAGATTTAAGCCATGATGAGCAATAAACTCCTTCCTCTGGCTGGCTCTCTGGCCCTGACTCCCTGCCCGTGCTGTTCGTGTACCTGGCTGTTGAGGTCATGGCCGTCCAGGAGGTGAGTGTTACCGTGAAAACAACAACGGGGTGCCTCATGGTCAGGTGCATCTTATGGTCCGAAAAATACGGTAAAATATGTGCTAAGTAGGGAAGTTGCAGGGTAGAATACATGAGCAAGTAAAGCTTGCTTTTGATGAGTTCACAAAGTGAAAATACGAAAGCTCACGTTTGAATGAGAATGTTAACTGGAGATGTTTGCTTTTCAACAGGTATTTAACCAGATTCCATTGTACAGTGATTGTGTTTGGTAAATAGCACACTGGCCATGTTGAGTTCATTGCTAGATTATTTTAAGGCAAGCTGCCTTGGTGGTGGTGCAGAATTGTGCATATTAAATAGCAGTAGCTAGGCATGTGGTAAGTCCCTGCATGTAATCACTCACTGAATCACTTGGCAGTGGATGTGCTGGTGCTTCCATCTTATGGGGAGGAGAATGAGGTTAGAATGACTAGTGAGTGAGATCACCTTTCAAGCCCAGCCAGTACCCACTAATGAAATCACCAAGCTTGAGCACTACTAGTAGTATATGAAACTAAGTGCCAAGAATCACTCCAAGGGAAGGATAAGATAATTATAGAATGGTTTTGGGTGTGTGTGTGTATGCCGCCTTGGTGAGGAAGTGGAACATGGGTAAGGAGTCCAGCTGGCTGTGGAACTGAGTGGCGTGGATAAGCACAGCCTTACTTGTTCTCACAGCACACAGATGAGCTTATCAAGGCAAGCTTTTAAATTTGGAAGATTGAAGAAGAGGATAGGTTACAGAATAGTGTTCAAATCCTGCCACAAAAAGGTGGTGTTCCAGATCAGGAGGCAATTCTGGTCGTTTTAAAAAGGTTTGGCCCCCAACCCCCACAAAACAAAACTAATGAAGCATAGGGGCTTTGGTCATGAGGAAACTAGGTGATGCTTACTAAATCAACCATTTCAGATTCACAAACTGTGCCTGCTGCAAACCTGACTACTTCTAGCTTGGAGGTGGGAGACAAGAGTTACAATCAGTGAGTGGAGTTCAGGTCCATGTTAGACGTGTACTGGTTAGGGAGCAGAGGTAACAGGTGATAAGAGGGGGTGTACTCAGGGAGACTTCACACGTGAGTTTCCCCCCGTTTCATTGTGAATGTTCACATGTAAGTCAAGTTTTAAGAATTGAACAGCAAACATTTGCATGCTGTATCATCACCCCCCACCCCATCCCAACTCTACCTGTTTGCAAGTACATGAGAAACACAGGCAGACCAGATCCTACATGGTGTGTTTACCTCGCTTTCCTTTGATGTAAACTTCCTGTGTAATTAAACATGTACACTGTAAGTCTAGTTGTTGAGTTTTGACAAATGCTTGACCCAGACTCCTAAAAGATAATGACTATTGACGTCAACCTAGAAAGTTCTTTTTCCTATCCCTCACCAGTCAACCCTTCCATATAAATGGAACCATGAATTATACATGTAAGGGTTCTTTCACTCAGCATGTTTTTGAGGTTGATCCTGGCTGTGTGTATCAACAATTCATTTGTATTCCTCAGTAGTATTCCATCCTAAAGATCTATCAGTTCATCCATTCACATGTTGATTGCCCAGGAGGAAGGTCAGCGAGTCACTGAGGTGGACTGACCAGTGGCTGCAGCAATGACCTTGAACATGGAGAGTGGCGCACAGCTGGGCTGGATTTTGTTCTCTTGTGCACATAGGGTTGCTGTGAGTCAGAATCCGTTCAAGTGCACGTAACCACAAAGTTGCCGGGCATGGGAATTGTTTTCGACTTTTTAACTGGTATGGACAAAGCTGTTGCTTGATGTGACAAGAGGTTTGGTTGGCAAACATCGAGAATCCCCAGCAAAGGAGTTTGTGTTAGGGTCCTTCTTGGTTGTAAGAATTATTTAATAGCTGCCCAGGAGTGGGGAAGGTACAACTGGAAGATACTTGGCCAGCCACTACCTCATGTCCCCTTCAAAATGGAAAAAAAAATGGATTTACTGGTACTAATTGCAGTGTTTTGTTTTACATGTGTTATTCTCCAACTGGGCAAACATCCAAAATGGTGCCCGTAAATGAGTTGTGATAAGTTTGTTTAATAATCTGGATGTTTTAGTCATAATAAGTTTTACCACTGACAATAATATTCTTCTTGCAGTTTATGGAACAGGGAGCTCTTCCTATAATAAAAGTGTGAATTCTTGAAAAGGAGATAACTTTTAGGTCAGCTCTTGACTGAGATTGCCAAAGTACAATGAGAGGTCTGTTACACCCAGTCTGCTTGTTTCAGAGTTTTGTCCTCTACCGCCTGACATGGAGAATGTGCTTAGGAGTTCTGGGAACATTCCAAGTTACCACTTCAGAATTTTTATCATCCGGTGAAATTATAAATCTCTTCAAAGATATAAGAGGTAGTATTTGTTGGGTATTTACTGTGTGCCAAGTACTATCCAAGGACCTTATTGGTATTTTATTCTCGTAGGAAACTTATGGTTGCTATTACCCACATTTTAGAGATAAGGAAACTGATGGACAGGTTCAATTAACTTGCCCAACAAAGTGATGTAATCTAGATTTGAACCCAAGCCATCTTAATCCAGTCCATGCTCTTGTAACTACTTCTCTTCATCTTCCCGTGACCAAATGCCCCACCTTCGGGCGTCTGTTCGGAGCTGCTCTTAGTTCTTTCTGGTAGACTGGCTAAGTCGTCCCTGTTTCCAGATCACCGAACCCTGCAGTCATTGCCTCTCTCCCCCTTGCACTATTAATTTTCTCCTCAACTGAAACCTAACACATAATACCTTCCATCTTCAAACGTTCCCTTAACTATTCCCATAAGCCCACTTCTCCCCTCTCGTTTGTTTACTCCTATTCTTGGAGCAAATAGTACCCCGTGTCTAGTGAGAAAATGGTCAGGGAAGTTTTGCAATGCTTTGGGAGAATTTCATTCGGCTGCCGTAACCCCATCCACCGTAACAGCCCTGAGTTTGTCCCCTCTTAACTTCTTCGTGGGTTACTCAAACTCAAGAGAACATTTTAAAGGAGCATAATCTCAGTCATCTTCCTGGGAATTGACAGAAAGTTCCTCCTATGTGGCTTTCCCTCAAACCTGTGCAATACTGGTGAGTAACAGAGGCAGCGGGAATAGGAGGGTGTGGGTGACCAGCCCCGCTCTACACACACAACCCAGCGTGTCCAAGGCATGGTTGTGTAATCGAGGAAAGACAGACAAGATAAAGTATGCAAGGGCTCATCTGTTTCATGATGACCGGGACCAGAATGAGACTGTACTTTATTCACTCACTGACTTACATAAACTCAGGCAAGCAAGCCACGGTAAATCATACTAACAGGAAGGGGTGGTATTAAAAGCACTCAGTTAACACATAGGGGATGAAAGCAGACAGGTAACAGGAGATGAGCTAGGTGTATACAGGCAATAGAAAAGTGAGGCACGAGAGGCTTACATGTCACGGGAAGGCACATATGTAACATGATGGATGGGCTCTAGGGTCAAGATGGCAGCACAACCTCAGTGGTCCCTGGTCTGCCTTGACCTTCGGTATCTTTGAGCTCTTCTCCAGGAGAACAATCTAATGACCCTTGTCAGAAGGAGGTGGGCCCTACTGAGACAATAGGATCTGATTGCTTTCAGTGGCAGACAACCTTCAAGCAGGTAGCCTTCCAGCTGTTGACCTTCAAGCATACATAGGAGCAGCCGTGGGCTGGCAAGCAGCACCTTAAAATTGGCACTGTTAAGGGGGACATCGTGGGCAATAACTTAGGCGACTGTGAGTGGGACGCAACTCCAACCCACGCACTCGAGGGTTCCCTCCATGGGATCCCTGGCCTCCCTGATGCCTTAACGTCAGAGTGTTGGGAGTTTGTCTACACATGCTCTTCCCGGTCCTGTGCCCCACGGAAGAGGAAGTGAATGTGTGGCCAGTTTCCATGAAGAGCTGCCTCCTTTGCTGTAAGAGTTGAAAGTATCTGGGTCAAGGTTAGATAGACCAACCCCGATCAAAGGGGATCAAATCGAGAACAAACTTTCACATTTTCTTGGAATCCAGATTTTCTGGATGACTTGCCCCCTTCCTTCTCCCCCCAATATTGCCTCTTTTGAAAGAATAATCTTCAAACCCTAAATCAAAAATACCCCTGAGATCTGCATAAAGCCAAACAATTGTCTGCCTGGAGTATGATGCTCTTGTAAGAACTCTGTATATGGTATCAGGTTGACCAGAGCCCTGCCAGGGTTAGACGGAAGACTTAGGGGCAGTGAGTGTGTGACTTTAGTGGGGCCGACTCAGAAAAGGAGAGTGAGAAAAAGTGGACAGTTTCAGAATGGAATCACTTCACTGAAGTTGATTTGGTAAAAGTTGATTTGGTGTGGATTTTGCTATGTACTCAATGATGACAAAAAAAATGATAAGAAATAGGGTGATTGAGCATATGATCGCCGTCTTAAGTTTCCAGCTCTTGCTCCCTGAGTTCCTTTGTGTGTTCCTGGCTTCCTTTTGTCAGTGGAACAGTGGATACCACCATTTTCCCTTCCTTTGCAAAATGATTGTCCGTAAATGGAGAGATTGAATGTTTGGATCAGAGTTGTATGTTCTGCGCCTAAATATCCTGGCACCAGTGTCTTGCATCATGTACAAGTGCAGACATGCTTAATCAGCACTCCTATAGTTTAGGGAGCCCAGCTCATGTAGTGGTTAGGCACCGGACTGTAGCAATCCCCTTGATTAGCAGTTGAAAAGCACCAGAAACTCCAAGGGAGAAAGCCCCACAAATAGTCTCAGAAACACACACTATCTGTCAGCGTTGACTTGATAACAGTGAGTTCCACAGCATTTAAACGTTTGCCTGTTTGTGGAAGTTAAAGATAATGGATTTTTTCACACAAACTTTTTGAAGCCCCTCAGAGAGAAAATTCCCAAGAAGCCACAAGAAACGGATAAATTCATCTAAGCTGCGGTTGTATAAAGTCAACACACATGAACCAGCTGTGTTTCTACCAGCATGGGATTGTCTGAAAAGGAAATCAAGAAAACACATCCATTTATATTGGCGTCTAAACGACTACAATGTCTGGAGATAAAGGAAGTGAAAACTAAGGTATTGCTGAAAGAAATGAAAGAAAACCTAACTCATACTGGCATTCAGTGCTTACAGATTCGGAGAGAAAATTGTTTACATGTCTGTACTACCCAGAGTGGTCTCTGCAATCCCTGTCAAAATCCCAATGACCTTTATGCAGCTACGGGAAAGCCAGTCCTCAAATTCATGTGCAGTTGCAGGGAACCTGTAATAAAGAAATCTTTAAAAAGAATAAAGAGAAGTCACCGTCCCAATTTCAAAACAATAAATCTACCATCGATTCATCTGTGTAGGGCTGGTTTTTAAGAGAATAGACATGCATAGACTATCCAGAAATAACCTCATTCATCTATGGGCAAGCGATTGTCAACATGGATGCCCAAGTCCATTAAGTGGGGAAAGAACAGTCGCTTCAATATATGGTGCTAGAACAACTGCATCCCCACATGCAAACCAGTGCAGCTGGATCCGTACATCACACCATATGAAAAGTCAGCAGTAACCAATGACTTAAATGTATTGAAGAACCTAAGAACCCAAGAGCTCCTAAGAATAAAACATAGGATTGAAAGTTTAGGACTTTCATTTTTAATAATGAATTTGAAGACATGAAAAGCATAAACAAAAGACATTGCTGAAAATGGGATTTTTATATACATAAAAACTTGTTTATCAAAAGATTTGTCAAGATGGGGGGGTAATAACAAGGACTATAAGGAAGAAGAAAATATTCTAAAACTGGTAATGATTGTGCAACTTGTCTCGAGATGATTGAACTATTGAATTGTATATGTGGAATACGTGCCAAAGAAATTGTTTAATAGCTAAATACTTATGAAGTCAAGAGACAGCTACAGATTGGCAGGAAACAATCAGGTAGGGGTTGAATACCCAGAGTTTGTAAGGAACTACATCTCAGCATTTAAAAATGGGTAAAGAACCTAGTTCTTCAAAGAAGACAAGTAAATGGCCAGTAAGCACATAAGAATATCTAGTACATCATTCATCATTAGGGAAATGTAAATGCAATCCACAATGAGAGATCACTTTGTACCCAGTAAGATGACTATTATCAGAAGACAATTGCTGATGAGAATGTGGAGAAGTTGGGACCCTCATTCACTGCTTGTGGGAATAAAAAGTAGTTTTCCAGTGCCTGTGGAAAACAGTCTGACGGTTCCTCAGAAAGTTCAGCATAGAGTTACTACAGGGCAAGTCTGTAGAAGTGGAATGCTGCTGCACCTGTAAATATGTGTGTATGTTTGCTACATACTTCCAAACTCCCTCTTGTACATTCGCATTCCCACCAGAGTGTGGTGCTGTGTATATGCGTGTTTATTTTCCCAAAGGTTCACCATCTGAATGCATTGTCTTTTTAATTTTTGCCGCTTTGTTGGCCGAGAAATGAGTACTTGATATAATTTCAATCTGCACTTTTATAATGTTAGGTTGAATATTTTTGATGGCTATTGTCTTTTTAGTGAACTATATGTTTTAGTTTTTCTAGCAGGGAGCTGGTACTGTGTACTGAGACTACTGGCCCTTTCTCTCTGATATACATAGTTGGCATATACATACAATGGGAGATTACTAAACCATAAAGGGAAATGAAGTCTGATACATGCTGTAACATGAAGGAGCCTTGAGAATGGGTGAAATGTCATGTCAAAGGGATAAATACTATATGATCCCACTTGCATGAAATTTCTGGAATAGGCAAATGTATAGAGACCAACTGTGGCAGTCACCTAATCTGGGGTCAATTTGAGGATTATGAGTGTAGGGGTGAGTGGAGCCTAGCCTGTCAATCTGGAGATAGCCAATGAGACCTCTGTGTGGGCAGGGCCTTCTCCTGAAAATTGTGGGAAATGTGGTAATTCCTTCTTAGAGGTGGAGACACCGTCTCTCTCAGTTCACTCCCTTGGAGACACTTGACTGACTAGGCTGGCTTCCTGCGAGACATCCCTGAGGAGAAGCCACATGGACCTACCCTGATGCAGCCAGAAATCTGGACCTAGAGAAACCATATGGAGACTCGTGCTAGTGCCGAGATGCTTACAACACCAGTGGATTCAAAGACTTTCTACCCACTGGCTTGTAGTTGTTCTACATTTGGGATCATTGTACATGTTTTGTGAGTCTGAAGAGGATTTATAGATTGGTATCGGACATATGGGCAAATATGGGGATGGACTGGGTGAGGATGTTTTTCTTAAAGTTCAATTGTTCTTGGGGCTGAGACCCGGTGGCGTAGTTGTTGAGTGTGGAATTGTGGCCCACGGGTTTTGTGGTTCAAATCCAGCAGCGGCTCTCCAGTAGCAAGGCTGGGTAGCTCCATGACCACCAGAGGGCAGTGATGCCCCCCACAAACAAACAAGCAAAAAGTTCAATTGTTCTTGGCTGAGCCCTGCTGGCCCACTGGTTGTGTGCGGGACTGTGACCCACAGGGTTGACAGTTCAAATCTATCAGCAGCTCTCCAGGAGCAAGGCTGGGCTTCCTACTCCCACCAGGGCAGTGATGCCACACAAAAAAAGTTCAATTGTTCTTGTATAGAAACCTCTCCCTTATATACATATGCATGTTTATGAATTTTGTTTCTCTATTCTACCCAGACTAACATAACAACTTTCACTAGAGACCATGGAAAGGAGGAAGGGATAAAGGGAAATCACTATTTTGGTGACACTGAGCTTCTAGTATGGACAATGGAAAAATCTGGTAACAGATAGTAGAGATGGTTACAAAGACCTAACTTAATCTTCCCGAATTGTATCTGTACAAAAACTTAAACCTCATAGTTGATCATTGTCCTTACAGACATGTTTGAAAATTGAGCCTCTGCATTGAGTTCAGTTGCATACCTGAAGGGTTACTGAGAGCTGCATAGTCTCAAGGGTTTCACCAGTCTCTATCTGACCAGGAAGCCTGGTCTTCTTTATGATTTTGAGTTTTGTTCCACATTTTTCTCCCATTCTCTTCTGGACCTTCTAACGGGATCACTTTCAGAGCTGGTGGTGGTGGTAGCCCGGCACCCTCTGGTCATTCTGGAAGTGTCATTGTGGACTTATGTTTGCAGGGTCTATTAGTCCAGGAGACTGTCTCCATGCATCTTCCATTTTCTTCACTCTGCCACAGATAGGGAAAGACCACGCGTTGCTCCTTAGATCGCCACTCACCAGTTGCTAAGACCCCAGTCAATAGTCACCAAAGTCAGATGTAGAGTATTTGGTTGTGTGGGCTATGTTATGTGATTTATCCTTAAAGTGTATCAGGCCATTCCCTAACCCACAGCACCACTAGGCTTTCTTGATAAGTTCTTAAAGCAATAATACACCCCTTCCCTGAAAAGTACAGAGCAATATGATTTAAAAATTATCCCAAGTGAGAGCTGAACCAAACAATGTCTCATCTTTGAATATTTGTACATGAATAGTCATAGACAGGGCCAATGCAATTCTAAAGGAGTTTGGGCTCTGCTTTAGCATCGTGATGAACCAGGGAGTGTCATCACTGATGATTTGACTGGAAAAAAATCAGTCATGAAAAAGAATGTATGTAAAAAGAATGTGAGGATTTATCTTGAAACGATGTAACTTCTTGATGGTCAACCACCAAAGAGACTATTTGTAAAAGACAGGTCCCGGCAATGGAAGGATTTCATGTACTGAATAAGATTGTGAGTGCTGAACTTGAGAAATCATGGAGGAGATTGAAAAAGAACCACTTGGGTTTGTCCAAACTCTTGAAACCAGAGCTCCTGTGATGGAAGAATAAAGACGGTTCCCTTCCCTCAGAGTTTGAGGTCCCTCTAGGTCCTTGGTGGGAATGTAAATATTGGTTTGCTAACCCAAAGTTCAGCAGTTCAAAACCACCAGCTGTGCCCCAGGGGAAAGATGAGGCTTTCTACTCCCGTAAAGATCACCAGTTTCAGACAACTACCGAAGCATTTCGATCCTGTCCGATAGAGTCACTAGGAATCGGAACCAACTCGATGGTAGTGAGATTGTTTTGAAAGGCCCCAATGCTGTTACTCTTACCGCAGCTGTGAGTGCCATTGTAGGATTGCTTGGGGGGCTGGTTTGGTGGTACTTTGAATTCCAAAAATGTGGCTACCGCTACCTTTAGAACTGTTCTGTGTATTCTAGCCACATTTTGTACAATCACCCAAGAAACTTCTGTCTTTAAACCATGGCTCTAGAAATGTGATCACGGTGCAATGTCATAGACACTTAGGATAAAGCCATCCGTGGATTTTCACCTTCGCATTCATTGCATGTGTACTTTTTTGACTTTTTTTCCCTTTAGTAGAATGAAAGAAGGATTCTTACAACAGGCATCATACAAGTCGTATTTCTTCTCTTGAAGACACATCGGTTTTGTTGCCTCTCCAGCAGCTTCCAGCAAATGAACTACTTAATCTCTTCAGGTGTATTAAGATGTGGCACACGTACAATTGATGTATGTATTGATCGTGATGGGAGTTGTATGAGCCCCGAATAAAATAATTTATTACAAAAATTCTTTTCATTGCTACTTCAAAAAAACCCAACTCCTATCCAAAGTTTGGAAATCAGACCAAAGGATGTAACACTGATATCTTTTCAGTATTATAGCAGAGTACACCCAAATGCATTCATTTTAATGACCTAGGAAGATGTACCTTTGCTTGATCCCCAATTTAAACTTCCAGGGCTTAATTTGACATTAACTTGTAGGTTCTGTTTTGTGTTTGTTTTTGACTAAAGATATGAATTATTTCTGTCTAGCAGAACATAATCCCAGAGGTGAGAGTTTCCTTGTAGGACTTTAACCCCTTGTTGCCTTCAGTTTTCCCTTTTGTGCCTGACTCTATAAACAACCATTCTTAGAGTTCTTATTTACTATCCGAATGGGCTCATTAATGAGTTCCAGAATTCTTGGTCATCTTTTTATTCTATGTTTCTATGCGAGTCAGATTTTTAATGTATTGAAAATTGTCTTTGGAAAGTTAGTGAAGTCCTTTTTTTTTTTTTGTTAGTGAGTTCTATTATGTGAACAGAGTAATATGCAAAATAACCTCTCTTCTACTTAAATTCCATGTTGACTCATAGCGTTCCCCCCCCCCCACTCCCGGTGACTTTCGGAGATGGCGCTGTTTACAGTGGAAAGCCCAGTCTGTCTCCCAAGGAGCTGTTGCAGTTTTGAACTTCCAACCATGTGAATCGTAGCCCAACGTGTAAGTAAGACACCACCAGGACTCCCTTTTCTTCTACATAGGCAGCCTTTAAAAAAAAAGTAACAGCAGCCTAGTAACCCTGGTGGCACAACGGTTGTGTGCAGGACCGCGGCCCACAGGGTTGGCTGTTCAAAGTCAGCAGCAGGTCTGCAGGATCAAGGCTGGGCTTCCTACTCCCACCAGGGCAGTGATGCGGGGCAAAAAAAAGTAATAGCTGTCATTTCACCTCGTTTGAACGTCTTGTAAAAGAATATGACGAGGCAGGTGTAGCTTCTTCCGTAGGTCATGTCACTGACATGAAAAGTGATTAAAGTGGCCAACTATCTTTCTGCTCATCTCCAGTAATACTTGATACTGTGCTATTGTTACTTTGGAACTCAACATGGAAGATTTTGAACAAGAACATTGTTGATTGGGTTGCTAACTGCGAAGCCAGCAGTTTGAAGCCATCAGCTGCTTTGCAGGAGTACAGACCCAAAGTCTTGTAACACCCCTCCCCCCCGCTGTTCTCTGTTCTCTGGGCACTGAGTGGTGGTCCGCATTCTGTTTGTCATTGAGGAGTTCCACCATAGGTTTTTTTTTTCCCGTCTTTAATAGGTTCTAGGATACAATTAACTACGGAATGGCGACAACAACAACAGCAACAACAAAATTCCCCAAACCAGTCGCTGAGGAGCCAGTCATTCACACTCCCCTGAGCACTTGTGTGTCCAAGTCAGTGAGTGCGTTTTCAGAAGTACATTGCTAGGCCGTTCTGCTGAGGATGATTAGCTGTAGGAGACTGGAAGTCTCTCGCTAAGTGTGATGGATGATTGTATTATACCCTTCTCTCTCTTAGAACCGTACTAACAAGAAATCAAGCATGCTAGAAGATAAGAGACTTCATGTGTAGAAGACCCCGAATGCCCTGGCCACATCCAGTCACCGCTCAGAAGTTGTGCTGCCTAGTTGACCCCCAGCTTACCATGGGACACACTTAAGAGGCTGCGCTGAGAACAGAGGAACTGCCAAACTGAGCTCAGAGGAAATGGTTAGCTTGCAGAATTGCGAGCTAAGTTTTGTTAAGTTTGGAAGTGCTTTTGGGGTTGTGGGCTGTTGGGTTTTTTTGGCTTTTTTTTTACATAGAAATAGCTAACAGTGTAAATGAGTAAAACAAAACACTAATCCACTATGCTGTCCAATTGAAAAAAAAAGATTTATGATTGTTTGGCATGTCCAAGTCAATGTTGTACAAAATTAAAGAGTAGCCTGAATGATAGTAGGAGTGCTAGTTGTGTGCACAGCAGATCATAATTGGGACACAAGGTTTTCCATTAACTGCAGGAGCTCTGACAGCACAGTGGGTACGTGTTGGGTTGCTAAGCACCAGGTCAGGAGTCTAGTTCCGCCTCCCACAAGGAATTACAGTCTCAGAAACCCACAGGGACAGTTCGACCCTGTCCTCATCAGGTCACTATGAGCCGGAATGAATTCAAGGACAGTAGGTTCCATTGGACAAACAACTTCATACCTGGAATTTACTATTTGGGCAAAGCTCAACTATTCTCTCATTATATATATATAAGGATCACTTCAACCACTTGCATTCTTTTGTAAGCTCCGGATTCAAAACAATAAGGAAATATATCCTTAAAGCATTCTCATAACCACTGTTGCTTTGACATTTACTGCATAAGAATCAAATGACCTTAGGGCAGTGGTTCTCCATCTTCTTAATGCCGTGTCTCTTTCATACAGTTCCTCATGTGGTGGTGACCCCCAACCGTGAAATTATTTTCATTGTTACTTCCTAACTGTAAATTTGCTACTGTGATGAGTTAGCTTGTAAATATCTGATATACAGGATGGATTAGGGGACCCCCAAAGGGGTCACATCCCACAGGTTGAGAAACTAAGACTTAGGCAAGCCTCACTTGTTGCCATCTCCTCCTTCCTTCTCATAGTCGTTCCATTCTTCACACTCTATTTGGATGCAATGTGATTTATTTCGGAAACTGTGCTGGAATTTTTCCTCCTTGTGAACGTTTGAGATGGAGAAGTTGACATTTAACTCTTAGTTCATCCCCATAAACTATGAATGGCTCAAATTAGACTTTTTCGTAACATACTTATAATCTTATCATAATGAAATAATTAAAAGAATGGTTTTGTTTAGTGCTGTGAGTGCTGATATAAAACATTCCACAGTGATTGCAACGATAATTTAATCTGCTTCAAATTTCTTGCTTTAGGTTTAAATTTCAAATACTGGCTTAAAACATGATACCATGCTCTTAAATTTATTTGGCCATTGCATGATCTCAGTATTTGTATTAACTTTTTATCTATTTCTCTATGCAACTGTTCGTTCTTAATAATTATGTTCGTTCAGAAAATTATAGCTTTCTCACCACCATGAACATGATGGCATTTTACTCAGGCCATTATAAATATGCTTTTATACTTCAGTTGACTGGAAGGATTTCCACAATAAATGGACAAAAGGCCAGTTTCACTTTGAGAGCTGGAACACCCACCTTGAAATTGATACTTGATACTTGAAAATCAATATGTGGCAGTTACACAATCTTCCGTCAACTTGTGAAGGGGTGGAGTCTAGTCTTTCAAGCAGGTCGCAGCTTGATGACCTCATTTGGGAGGTGCAAATGGAGATAAATAGCTAATTGGAGGCCAGATACATGCTGTCTCCCTGTGAGACATTGCTGTTGATGAATCATATGGAACTATGCTGATGGCAGCCAGAACCTCGGAGCTGAAGACGCCATGGGGAAACTCCTGCCAACACTAAGATCTTGCTCCACCACTGGATCCACAAGTCTTTCCACCCACTGACCTGTGATCTTTGTACCTGCATTTGGCATCATTGCATGGGCTGTGTGAGTCTGAAAAGGAAATTATAGACTGGTAACGGACATATGTGCTAATATTAGATTTATGTACTTGACCTGGGCTGGGCTGGTATGTTTTCTTAATGTGCAATTGCTCTTTGATATAAAGTTCTCATACACATTTGTGTGTCTCTCAATTTGTTTCTCTAGTCTACCCGGACTAACATAATATATTAAAATTAAACCCAGTGTCTAAGATACAGCTATTGGTCCCTACTTGCTTGGAACAAAAGAGAAGGAAGGAAACCAGAGACACAGAAAAGAAAGTAATCTGCAGGACTACTAGTTTACATGAACCATGGCATTATCTATCCTGTGAAAGGAAGCACATGATGATGCCTGACTACCAGTACCCATCATTCTGATCAGGGTCCTAGTAGGTTGGTCACGATAGAATGGGAGAAAAATGTCAAACATAATTCAAATTCTGGGCTAAACCCTGGTGGCGTAGTGGTTGTGCGCAGGACTGAGGCCCACTGGAATGGAGGTTCAATTCCAGCAGTGCGGCTGGGCCTCCTACTCTCACCACCAGAGAGCAGTGATGCCAAAAAACAAACAAACAAAAAACCCCAAACAAAACAGAACTGAAATTCTTAAAAAGTCCAGTGTTTCTGTCCAGATTGAGACTAGAGGTCTTCCTGAGACCGTCTAAGGTCCAGGTGAATTACTTGGTATGGCTCTTCTATGCATAATTTTTGTAATTTCCACGAAATGCAGATAAGGGTGTCATGGACCCTGATGACAGGACCAGTCAGTTTTGCCATTCCACTGGGTACAAAAAGAGCTATTTTAGAAGCCGGAGCAGGAAATTCCATGGCCAGCAAGTGGCCAAGAGCCACGAGTGGGTGTGTCAGAGGCAACTGTGTGGAGAATTTGCAGCCGGACTGGAGGCAGCAGCACTGAGACCATGAGGCAGAATGTTAGACTTCCCAACCCACAGAACAAGTAAAGCTGAGTGCCTTTGGGCAGGAGGATGACTTGCAGGGTGGAGTGCCCATTAGGCATTTATCAGCACTAAAGGTGTTTTGCCACACTTCCCCTTAGTAGGGCTGAGACCCAAAGATGTCCATGGCGAAGAGGCCAAGGATCTGAGAGAAACCAACCCAGGGGAAATGGCTGTAAGGAAATGCCATGGACCAAAGAACTCTATCCTTATCATTTCTGATCTGATCTTGTTGTCATCTGTTAGTTTTCCCAATAAACCTCAGAACCAGGAGAAGCATATTGTCTGAATCATGGGTTACAGAGCCAGCAGAGACGTCAAGTGCAGTGGGAAGGATGGCTGGTGTCAGAATGACATAAGGCAAGTGGGAGGGGGGAGGCAGATCTGATTTCGGCCTCTTGGGAATCATCTTTGGGCAGATGTGGAGTTTGACTCTCCTTCACACTGACATTGGAGGTCAGGCACAGTCCCCATCCTATCTCCTTTCTGTCACCGCAAAGTATTCTTTAAACCAAAATTATCCCTGGGGGACACAAATAACAGACTGAATCATAGAGTAAACAATATCACCTGTGAATAATTAGCTTCTTAAAAAAAAGGATCGGTGTGAGAAAAATGTACTTTAGAGCAAAGACCAGAAGGTACTGTGGCAGGGACATTTGAACACGTTGCAAACAGGGTAAAATGAAGATGCTGACATGTTATGGAAAATGTAACAAATAATGACTAATGTACATAGAGCTATTAAAGGGGAAGCTACTTTGCTGGGTAAGTTTTCACCTTAAATACAATTATATATATATATATATATATATATATATATATATATATATATATATTAATAGGAAATCTTAGCCAGTTTGTGTGCCTTCATCTGGTAAGTGGATCGTGCTGGGGCAGGTGTCTGTACACCCCCAGTTCCCCTAGGGTGCTTGAGAAGAGAAGCTGCCTTAAAGGGGTAGTTCTATGACCCTTCCTTCCAGCCAGGCTTGTTGTCTAAGGGCAGAGGCGGGACCTAGCCAGCCCTCTGCAGAGTTGTTTGCAAGGGGATGCCAGAGACCAAGACCAGAGCCTGTCAGGACATCAGCCTTCCTGCCCTGAAGCCCCTGAGGACCTGTCCTCGCTGAGTCCCAGAGTCCACAGTGAGATTCCCTCACCCAGAGATTTGTACTCTGAAGAGGCCCACTTGTCTGCCACTGAAGGTCTGTGTACTGCTTCAATGCTGAGCAGGTTTCAGTCCTCACTAAGAGGACTCGGAAGATAAGCCTGGTGATCTACTACCCAAACTCATGCAGTGAAAGCCCTGGGGATCATGACGTACTCATCTGGAGCAAAGGAGAAAGAAGGAAACCCAAGACTCAAAGAAGAGACTAGGTTGTTTTGTTTTGCTTGTTTGTTTTTAATTATTATTATTAAATTTATTGGGAGCTCTTGCAGATATCATAACATTCTAAAGTTCAATCATATCCAAGTAGTATTGTATAATTGGTACTACAGTCAGTTTCAAAACATTTTTTTTCTTTTTGAACTCCTTGATATCAACTCAACATCCCCTTAACCCCTCCCTCCCACATCCTACCCAGCAGGAACCCTTTTCCCCCCAATAATATATTTCTTGTTCTAGGTTACACAATCCAATATACCCATTCACTTACAATTCTGTTGTTTGATCCCATAGAGTGGGGCTATACAGTTATCAATGCTATCCACTCCCTGGTCCCCTCTTTCTCCCCTTCTCTTCCCATACTTTCTGGGAACCATTACTCCTGTTACTATTTCTAAAGGGTTATCTACCTTTGCTTTCATATATTGAATAATCTTAAATATACAAATGAACATACACAAATCTAACATGATTACTGAGGTGAAACGAATAAAAACATAATAGTAAATGGAGGAGATATTCAAGAACTAAAGCATAGTTATGTGGTTTATCAGTGCCATACTGCTCCCTGAATTTATTATCCCTTATGTGTGGACCTTTTGACAGGGACTGTGTAATTATCTTACAGGTGAGTTTTTCATCTCCACTACATCCACACCCCTTCACACTGATTTGGTTACTTGTTTTTGAACTTCTGATGCCTTTTACTGTCAACACCTCATGATCACACAGGCTGGTGTGCTTCTTCCATGTGGACTTTATTGTTTCCCTGCTATATGACCACTTATTTAACTTCAAGCCTTTAAGGTCTCAGGCACTATATCTTTTAATAGCCAGACACCATCAGCTCTTGTCACCACAATTGCTTATGTACCCATTTTGTCTTCAGTGATTTTGCCAGGGAGATGAGTATCATACAGGGTCACATTATTAGAGCAAATTGTTTTGTACTGAAGTAACATTTAAGTAAAGGCCCAAAATCCATTTGCTTACTTATTGTGTTTACATGTATATATGCATAGACAAATACGCTTATCTATATACATTTACATATATACATATTTGTGTTTATACATATGATGACAGCATCATAGAATTACCTTTCAAGATGTCTAACAGTTTCTTGACTATATATATATATACACAAATATAAATAATTGTTAATTTCTTCTTTTCTCTTTTCCTTCCTGTCCCACTATCATGTTTACCCATTGTTCACCCCTCATTAATTCCTCTCTGATATAATTATTGGTAGATTGATCAAGCACAACCAGAAAAGGTCCACCTCTTCTACTTTTAGGACACTTACGATGCCTCTGTCCCCATCATTAGTGCCTCACTGCTCACCTCCCCTCACCTCCTTCCCTCCCATGACCCCCAGGAATCATAGGTCCAGTTACTGTCTCTGTAAGATTGCCTATCCTGTCTAGTAACAACCACAAAATTATTTAAAGGAACAAGTCTAACAGGGATCCTGACATCGAATAGATGAATATCTCTCTGTTGAATATAGAGAAGGATATGTTGTGCTATAAACCATCAGTCCAGTCCTCATTTCTTTCATGGTTACACATTCCAGGTTCCGGCTCACCCAACAACACATACACTCTTCTCTTCTCCAGCAGTTGTCAGACCAGGTTTATAGTCTGCATGGACCACAGCCTCATCTACCCAGAGAGCAGAGCTAGATAATGACCCGATATGACTACTGACCCTTTTGATGAAGGCAATGGAGATGAATCCTAACAGTAAGGGGGGATAATATGAAACAGAACTCAAAATGGATTTTTTTTAAAAAATCTTTATTGGATGAGTTGATCTTACATAACCCCTGAAGGCTATCATCCTGCAATAGTCTTTAAATCACTTGTTACCCAAATACCACTTGGATCCCAAAAGAATATCATCCGTGAATATGGCACTCCTTAAAAAGGCATCTATATGAGACCAATAGTGTGAGAGTCAACACTGTGAGAGTCAACAAATGACTCTAAATAAAGCAAAGATGAGAAGGTAAGGTAAAGGCACAGGGAAACCAGAGTACCAGAATGGGAAGAATAATTGTTCAGAATGTAACCAGTACTATTGAACAAGTTGTGCAAATCAAAAACCAAACTAAAAAGCTCAATTTCCATTGAGTCAGTTCTGACTCAAAACGACCCTCTGGAACAGAATAGAAGGGCTCCATAAGGTCCCCAGGGTTCTGATGCTTTCCAGGAACGGGACATGTCATCTTTCTTCCATGGAGTGGCTGGATTGGAAGTTATTGCAATGATCTTGCTGTTAGCAGCCCAATTTGTAATCCACTGCCTGATAATTAGTGTGGTTATTGTTAAATGGGAACCTAATTTTCTATGGAAACTGTCACAGAAAATACAATACTATTTTTAAAAGAAAAGAAATCTAGATCATATTCTTAATTGATATAACAAAAATGTTTTGTTAAATAATTTTCCTGGGGACTCGTACAACACTTATCACAATCCATCCATTGTGTCAAGAACTTTTGTATATTTGTTTACCTCAGCATTCTCAAAATACTTGCTTCCCACTTGAGCCCCTGCTATCTGCTCCTCATTTACCCCTTCCCCAACGCTCCTCCCTACCCCAGGAACCCCTGATAATGTATAAATTATTATTGTTTTTGTCATATCTTATACCATCCGACGTCTCTCCTCACTGACTTCCCCATTGTCCACCCCCAGGGAGGAGGCCATATGTAGATCCTTGCAATCAGTTCTCCCTTTCTCCCCCACTTTCCCTCCCCCTCCTGGTGCCACCAATCTCAGCACTGGTCCAGAAGGGATTATCTTTCCTGGATTCCCTATGTTTCCAGTTCCTACATGTAGCAGTGTACATCCTCTGGTCCTGCTGAATTATAACAAAAGCATTTTATTTCTTGTTGTCTTGGTGTTAGTTTTCAGGCCTGTTCTGGGGGTTCTTTGGCGATGCTGATTCAGAAAAATTGCTTTGGATAAACCACGTTGGCTCTAGTTTCGTAGCTTTGATGTTCCACTATATTTTCAACTTGTAAGTTATGCTGATTTATGAAATTACCAGCCTACTTTTAACTATGAGAAGAATACACACCCACAAATTGCAGGGTAATTAAAAAGGGTAAGAACTATTTCAAAAGAATGAAGTGTAAAGGGACTTCCAAGGGACGCTGTATATAAACCTGTACCGGTGATGGCTAGTTGGTTACACATGAGCTGCCAACCACAAGACCAGTAAATTGAATCCACCAGTCATCCCACAGGTGTGAAAAGATTTAATGGTTCGTAAGCCCAAAGGGCTGGTTCTTCTCTGTCCTTTACGTTCACAATGAGTTCAAATCAATCAGATGGCAGCCAGTGTTCCTTTTTGCTATTGGGGGATGGTGCAGTAGCTACAGAGACTCCAAGTTGAGTCTTGTAAAGCCAGAATACAGCTTGAGAGGAATGGGAAATAACAAAAGAAAGGAATGGTACATACATGGAAGACATGAGGGCAATTTAAGAGGTCGAAAATCTTACACTTCATCAACATTTTGAAGATCTAAAATTTTCCTTTTCAAATTATGCAGTAAACATGTCAGAACCCATTGTAATGTATAGAAATCAATGGAGCATTCATGTTGAGTGTTTCAGAGGTGAGGTTCACGCCAAGCTTCTCTATAAGAAAATGTCTAACTTCTACGCATTTCTGTGCACGGGCAGAGAAGTTGTGCCATTTTATAACAAGGCTGGGATATTATAATTGTCATAAAGGCATTTGAACTCTGACAGACCCATGGTGGGTTTCAGAACATTTGAATCTTGATTTCTTGTAACAAACTCACCATGAGGCGGTCAGTTGTGACTCACAGTAGCCCTGTAGGATGGGGTGGACTGGCTCCTGTGTGTTTCTGAGGCTGCACATCGTGATGGGAGCAGAAAGTCTTAACCTTCTCTTGCAGAGCAGAAACTCTGACTCACATTGTTGACCTTCGGGTTGGCAGTCAAACAGCCAGTACACCACCAGTGCCTCTGATTTTAGTCCCTTTGAAAAAGAACACATTCAAACTGCCTGCTATTCGGTTTCTAAGTAAGGTGACTAGCCATCCTGCTTTTATACAACTGAACAATGTCCGGTAGCATTTTAAAATTAAAATAAATATATTACAATACTATTTTTGCATTCTATGAAAATTTTTGTTGATCCATATAGACCAAATTTATTCTTTATTTTTTATTTTTTTAGGCATCCCTGCCCTCTGATGGGAGTGGGAGGCCCAGCCTTGCTTCTGGAGAGCTGCTGCTTGATTTGAACCCCCAAGTCAGTGGGCCGCAGTCCCACACTCAACCACTATGCCACTGGGGTTCAGTCCCTAGACCAAAATTTTAACCAAGAACCCCCACCCCCACCCTCAGTCAATGGTGTCCAGCTTAAAATCTGGTTACTTTAAATAAAGGTGAAGTGCTACTTGGGGAAAAATTCAAGTTCATGTAATATGTCTCTGGATCAAAGTGAAGTATAATTTGACCTAAATACTTAGCAAAACACAGATCACTTTAAGTAAATCTAGCATGCACTTCCTCTAGCTTAGGCTAGCGAACACTACATTAACAATCTTGAACTTTTTTTTTAAATGGAAGAGCCGAGTGAAGAATGGTATGTGGCATAGTTTCTTTGTCTCAAATTGAGAGCTGAAAAGGGAAAACTGGGGCCATTTTTGGAATCAGCAGGTCAAATATACCCAGAAGCAAGTCTAAGATCTTTCGTTTTGTATATTTTGGCCAAAATTGAAAAAAAAATACTTGAATAACAATGAGTACAAGGAAGAAGAAAATGTTCTAAAATTGATCGGGAAAAAGATTGTACAACTCTTCTTTCCACATCACTGCCCTGGTGGAAGTAGGAAGCCCAGCCTTGCACCTGGAGAGCTGCTGTTGGATTTGAACCGTCAACCCTGTGGGATGCAATCCTGCACACAACCACTATACCACCAGGGCTCAGCTGATTGCACAACCCTTCTTGATATGATAGAACTATTGAATTGTATGATTCATGGATAAAGTTCCAATAAAGCTGTTTGAAAAAAGAGGCAGAGAGGACTGTGGTTTTCTTTAGAGAAGGCTTTACAGAGGTGGAACAACACTTGAGTTCTTGAGTGTGGGAGGCTACTGATTATTTTAGATTTGCCTTAGGTAACCCCTCATGCCCAGTTTGCCATCAAGTCAAATTCCACCTCGCAGCACCCCTGTAGGACAGAGAGGAACTGCTCCATATGGTTTCCAAGGTTGTCGTTGGAAGCAAATGTCACATCATTTGTTTTGTCTTCATGGACTGGCTGGTGTGTTTGAACCATTGATCTTTCAGTTAACGGCCTAGGGCTTAACCACTGAACCATTATGTCTCTTCACCACTTAATAAAGAAAACACCCTGAGATGGAAAAAGCTGTATTGAATGTTGGAGAAAGTTGGTGACGTAGGATCTCTGGAGTGCAGAGGAAGAAGGACCATTGGGATAATGATGTTCTGTGATAGCAGCAAACATACTTACTACACAGGCGTTACTATTTTCATGTCCTCTGCTTTTGCAAAAAGTCAGACCTTCCTTTGTATGAGCACACCAGGGAACTAAAGTTTCTCTAAGTATCCTAATGGCAAATATTAGATTCTCAAGTTTTTCTTTAAGCTCCTATAAAGACTTGCAGTCATACAGTGCTTCCTAATTCTTATGGATTCCTCCAAATCTTCAACTGATTGAAATGGCAAGACTGGGAATGTACCGACTAAAGCAGGAGCCTCAACACATTCCAACTCTCTCAGAAGAGCTGGTCAGCTGTGTACTCTCCTCTTCCCACCCCCAAAATAGCCCTCTCTTTGGCCTGATGCCAAGAAATGTCCTATTAGAGTTGTTCTGTGAAGGCCTTTGGGTATTATGACTCAGGCCTGGCATGTAGATGGTGCTCAAGTGTGTTATCGGATATGTTGATGGCACCAAGGATTAGTGTGAATGTTCAATGAAATCAGATTTCCTATATAAGTGATCTTGGGCAAAAAAGACAATCCTATTTATTCTGTGGCACTGTAAACACAGCTTTAATGAAAATAATAACCAAGGTAGATAGGAAAACAAAAGAATACTATGAGCACAATATCATGAAAAGGACACTCACAGCCATGTCACATTGTCTTCTTCATGCCCTCCCATCCACCTGCCTCTTGAGATCTGTTGGCTAGATCAGTGGCAGGGTTGAACACTATGCCAACATGAAAAACTTATAAAACTGCAGCCCATCTCTTCTCAGCCACTCTTAAATTATCCAAGAGTGGGACTACTGATGTAGCAGTTAGGTTTCCTGGGTTTCCTTTGTTCAGACTGATTTGTCCAGATGATGCCTTCTTTTTCCCTCTATCATCTTAGGAACCTACCATCAGAAAAGATTATACAGGAGGAATCTACTATAGGGAAATCTCTATAAATTCCACTTATCAGACCTAGATTCAGGAGAAACAGAAAGGAATTATGGTGTTATCAGAACTGGGTTGTACCCCAAACAACCGTGTCTTCATAGCCTGGGAATAACCTTCATAGCCTTCTTTTGCTTATGTAGAATGGATAATGGTTCGTAATCATTGACAATATTTTGATAACTCAGGAGGAACAGTTTAAAATAAAACATTGAAATGAAAAAAATGGCACCAAGAATTTGCAGAACAACTGGACAACATACAAGCTATCTAGAATGGCTTAGAAGCCAATGAACTTGACGGACTCGGTGTGGAAAGCTGATTGTAGTTACTGGTCCCTGGAGAAAAGGAATTTGAAGGCATAAGCACTTTTTTCCCCTTTAAAAATTAAATCATTTTATTGGGGGCTCGTGCAACTCTTACCACAATCCACACATCCATCCATTGTGCCAAGCACTTTCTTTCGTACATTTGTTTCCCTCGTCATCTCAAGCCACTTGTTTGCTACTTCATCCCGCATATCCACTCCTCATTCCCCCCTCCCTCCCCACTCCTCTTCTCTCATGAACCCTTGGCAATTTATAAATAATTATTATTTTATAATAGCTTACGCCATCCAACGTCTCCCTTCCCCACTTCTCTCCTGTCCATCCCCCAGAGAGGAGGTTATATGTAGATCCTTGTAATCTGTTCTTCCTTTCTACCCCACCTTCACTTCACCGACCCATTATTGCCCTTCTCACCACTGGTCCTGAAGGGTTCATCTGTCTAGGATTTCCTGTGTTTCTAGTTCCTCTGTACCAGTGTGCATCCTTCACTCCAGATAGATCTTACAAACCCGGCTAGACCAGAGGATGCACACTGGCACAGATAGGAACCAGAAACACAGGGAATCCAGGACAGATCAAAGCACATTTGTATATTAGCCATCGTTTAATAACATTTTCAGAAAAAGTAGAAGCTCACATTTGTTGCTAGAACCTCTCTCTCTCTCTCTCTCTCTCTCAGGACTATGGCCATGTTCTGAGGTGCACTTTGAGTGGATTTTGACACACGTCGACCTCATGTTACAGAGCAGAACTGTCCCATAGGTTTTCCTGAGGGATTTTTACAGGAAGAGATCACCAGATCTTTATTCCAGAGAAAGGCTGGGTGAGTTCAAACTGCCCACCTTTCAATTAGCAGCTAAATGCTTAACTATTTGCATTGTCAGGGATCCTTTGGCAAAATGTTTCCTTGAACCCAAATGGGCATCACTATGAAACAGTCTGCAGTTTCAAAGTAGATCATAAAGTGTTTATCAGTGTATGAAAACAGTTAGCTGATTTTGGAATATTTGTAATCAACATGGTACCCTGTCTGAATTAATTCCATTATTACAATTCCAATACCCTGCTGTTACAGGAATAATACCCTGCTGATTTTATGGTGTGCCTTATTTTACACAAACAATGAATTCAGGTATAAATGTATGGAAATGGAATCTTATTACCCTTCACTGATATTATCCAATTCAATTCTGCTGTCCTAAGGACACTATTCATTTTCCATTCTCTTTCTGTCTTTCCCTTTGTTCCCTTGCCCCACCCCAACCCCCTCAACCCCACCCCTTGTCAAGCTGAGCAAAGTGCAATGGTATAGAAAGGAGAGGAATGATATAGTGATTGAGAATTAAACCGTTGTATTAAGGCTGTGTTGTCTAGAGAAACAAATCCAGTGACACTCCTATATTTGTAAGAAAGAGATTTCTATGAACAAGTAATCTTATTTCAAAAGAAGTCATCACATACAGCCTGGTCCAAGTCAAATTCAAGGTAAGCTAGTTCTTTCTTTAGACTCAGGTAACTACAGGTGGATGACATGGAGGGAGAATTGTCCCAGCATCTTTTTTTAATTTATTTTTTATTTTTTAATTTATTTTTAATTTATTTTAATTTATTTTCTTTTAGGCATCACTGCCCTAAGGTGGTGGGAGTAGGAGGCCCAGCCTTTGCTCCTGGGAGCTGGAATTGAACCTCTAATCCAGTGGGCCGCAGTCCCGCGCACAACCACTACGCCATCGGGGCTCAGCCCTGTCCCAGCATCTTTTAGAGAATTGAAACACAGGCACGAATTGAATTAACTGTTTTCATCCAACAAACTTTAGCTGACCATCTACTATGTGTCTATTGTTTTAGCCATGTAAATACAAATATGAATAAGAATTCTCTGGCTTTAAAAAATCAGGTGTGTGAGTTGGTGGTGAAAGGAATAGGGGCAGAGGGTGAATACAGACCATGAGGGGTATGTTGTAGATTCAAGCATGTCCTCTTAAAGTAGGTGTTATAAATTCTAAACCTCTATACCTACAGATGAGGTCTTAGTTGGGGAAAAATACAAACATAAATAACTTTCTTGGTTATGTTAATCAGACCATATCAGTACAATTTCGACTGCTAACTGAAAGGTCAGCAGTTTGAAATCACCAACCACTCCACGGGAGAAAAACAAGGCTTTCTCTTGCTGTAAAGAGTTATAGTCTCAATTTTTTTAAAAAAGAGGAAGCATTTAAGAACTAGAGGAAAGTTGCATATTTCATCGTTGCTAAACTGTACTCTGGCTGGCTCGTCTGCTCCCCAAGACCCTTCTGTAGGGGATGTTGCTTCACCTACAGATGGGCCTTGGATCCCCAATCTGCACTCTCCCTCATTTATAACGATATAATTTTTAGTTCTTTGATGTCTGATACCTGGTCCCTTTGACACCTTTTTGGCACACAGGCTGGTGTGCTTCCTCCAAGTGGGCTTTGTCCCTGGGGTACGGACAACAGAAAAGTGGGTGAAGGGAGACATCGGACTGTGTAGGATATGACAAAATAATAGTGATTTATAAATTATCGAGGTTTCATGCGGGAGGGGGCAGCAGGGAGGGAGGGGAAATATGAGGAGCTGATACTAGGGTCTTACGTGGAAAAAAATGATGACAAATGTACACATGTGCTTGACATACAATGGATGGATGGATTGTGATGGGAGTTGTATAAGCCCCCAATAAAGTGATAAACATAATTTTCAAGGAGTTATAACCTTAGAAATGCATGCTAGCAGTTCTGCTCTGTCCTATAGGATCATCATGATTTAGAATCAGTTTGATGGCAGTGAGTTTATTTGAACTCTTCCCCCAAAGAATTCTGCACATTTCAATTTATACCATGCGAAGATGGCAGCTTTGAGATCACAAGAGACTGAATTCATGTTCCTTATAAATATTCTTTGGTTTGAAGAACAAAAAGAAGTCTGAAGGGGCAAGGTCAGGGGTGTAGGGTGGATGGAGTCACACTTTGCAATGAAATTCTCACAGGACAGCCCTGTCGACCCTTCCAGAATGAGCCAGGTACATTGTTGTGATGGAGAATAAAATTAATCAATGCAACTTTCATGCCTTTGCCTCACCAATGCAACTTTCAATTTTCTTAAAAATTCTTTACAATAACTCCTGTGATTGTTCTGTGCCCGTTGGAGAAAATCTATCAGGATCACTTTTGGGAGGAATCCCTGGAAACAGGTGCCATAACTTTTTGAGTGGATCTTTCTGCCTTTCATTTGACTGGTCCAGTAGATTCCCTGGGAAGCTTCTGGTTTGACTGTCTTCCCCCCACCAAAGCCCCCTAACAAAGTGTGCAGGTATTCCAGAGAAAACTTATCTGCAGCCATCTACTGATTTCAGAGACACGTTTAAGCATGTGCCTGGGCTGAAACCCCAGTAACAACTCTTTGGATCTTACTCTTGTAAAAAAAGCTCATTTAAATCCATGTGAACAAGTTCCACTGAAGACTTGTTAAAACTAGACAGGAGCTTAGCTTACCTAGTAGAAAATGTCTGCCTTGAGCATTGTCTCTTTCGAAGATGTATTTCAAATATTCCCAAACCCAAATTCACTGCTAGAGTCAATTCTAACTCGTGGTGACCTTATATGATGTTTCCAGACTATACATTGCTTTTGTACACTTTTTAAGCAAGAGAAGACAATCCCATTCCCCTCCACGCCACCCCATCCTCGCCTTGGAGCAGCTGGTGAATTTGAACAGATAACCTTGCAGCTAGCAGTGCAACACTTAGCCCGCAAAACTGCCTTTAAGATCAAATTGAGAAGAGCAATTAAAAAGATGACCTAGGACTCTTAGGTCAAAATAAGCCTGTTTATGTGAATGTGGGAGGGACAACTTACAAGAGGAGAGTGGAAATGGTTGCACGATTTGAAGAATATGATTAATATCGCTGAATGGGCTCTGTAGAAACCCTGGAATTGGTGGCTATTTTGCTGTGTACATTCTCAACACCACCACCAAACAAATAAAGAAAATTTTGAAAAGAAAAACGATAAAACACAACACCAGAATTACAAAATAGTTCAATGGACACTGGTAAACACATCAGTCACTCTACAACAGAATTCAATTTACTTAACTTACTGTAATTAGCATCATTTGCACCAGATTTTCTTTGACATACTCCCCCACCCCCACCCCCACCCCCTGCTGCACATCTCAGAGGCAGACATGATATTTTCTGGAAGGGCCTCTAGACAACGCTGAGAATCATCCCCCAAAGCTCAGTCCTACTTTCTGCATTGTCAACATAGACATCCCGAGACCGGCTTAAGACTTAACCTTACTGTTTGGTCTGCTTGCTCATCGTCAACAACTCCACGGTATAAAGTTCAATGTAAAAAGGTATGTGATCTTTATGTATTCTGATTTCCAACCGCATTCCATCAGGCTAGGATGTGCTGCTGTTGGATCCTCCATTGGTGTCACCTTCTAATAAATTTCTGTTTTCCACTCTCACTTGGAGTGCGTCAACCATCTCTTCTGCTCCTGGGCTTGGATACTTAGTAGCAACCACAGCAAGAGCAATAACTTTAAATCATGTATTATAAATGTTAAAAGTTCAGTGAAAACTCCTTAGTCTTTAATTCCCTCAATTTCTCTCTTTTGTCAGGACCAAGACTGTGACTCTTTTCCCCAAGTGTATGCCTTTAAATTGCCAGTCAGATGAATATTTCACTTTCCGTCCTTATTTTGTAACAGTCATTGTTTTTAAAAATGTATACTTGAATTACATTAAAAATAGATATTATTAGCCTTTTAAAAAGTGTTAATTTGTGACTTGAAGGATTTACCTTTCCTGTGCACCTTCAAATGGTACCTGTGATGGTTAAATTTTTATAGATTCCTGTGTGAGGGTCAGGGTGTAGTCCACCTTCACTTTTATGCAGATCATAACCTGGTGAGCTCCCTAGGGGCTATGGCCTTTTTATAATAGAGATAGTGAGAACATCTCTGTCTTGTGCCTCTTCCCAATCCTGCTTGCTTGCATTCTGCATCAGGTTCCAAGGGGAGCCCAGATTTGGGGGGACTGTAGCTCCCTGTCACACGTAGTTCCTGATGACCTTGGATCCATGTGACTCTACACCCACCAGCCTGTGGTCTCGCAGCTTCCCCCTTTGTCTTCCTGTTTCATTGCCTGGCAGCTGCATGAGTCTGAAGAAAGCTCTGGCTAGCATTGGACCCTTGGACTTGAGTTGGACCGGGCTGGGCTGCTTTCCTGACAAAATCCTGGTATAAAATTCTTTCAGTCTGAGCCCTGGTGGCGTAGTGGTTGTGTGCAGGACTGCGGCTCACTGGGTTGGTGGTTCAAATGCAGCAGCAGCTCTCCACGAGCAAGGCTGGACCTCCTACTCCCAACAGAAGGCAGTGATGTCCCCCCCAAAAAACAAAACTTTCTTCTATGTTTATGAGTGTCACTGCTTTTTGTTTTTTGAGAAAACACAATCTAACATAATACCCGACAAGATATGGGGGTATATCTCACTACTTATTTAAAAAGAACATCTTTTTAAAAAAGGGCCAATTCAATGCAATATCCTGAGTTGGACCCCTGGACAGAAAAAGTGCAGTAGTGAAAAAATGAGTGAAATCTGAATACAGTTTGGAGTTGAATTCATTTTTTTAAAGGAAGAACCCCATTACAAGTGCTGTGTTAAGATCCAAGGTGAGGATAGTCCCACGATCCTGGCTAGGGCTCTGTCCCCCTCATTTACTCCTGCACACTGAGCACTGCAGGACGGCAACCCTGGCTGCCATATGCTATACCCACAGGACAGAATACAAATCAGAACGCCCTTTGTGAATTCCTGAGACGAGATGTAATAAGTGATCATCGTTATTTACAGCATTAAATCTTGGAATGACTTGATAAAAATATTAGAGCACTAGTAAGATAATGAAAACAGAAGTTCTGTAAACCATGCGAGTGTGAGCAATTCTGATCCTTTCTCATCTCTTTTCTACTATTTGACATTTCAAAAATTAGCCTTAAACCTTCTAAGTTGATTTTTAGGGTCCATATGAGGGAGAGGTCCTGCGCGGCACCCATGGGGTCTCCAGAAACTGGACTTGACTCAGCAGCAATGATCAGCAACTGCAGTGCACTCCATTCCATTTCGAGGAGTTTATTAAGAAGTGATCATTGAAAACATGCACCATAATATAAGTACCTGGAAGCTTATGACAAGCCTATTTACACTAGTAAATTGGAACCAACCTACATGTCTCTTAACGGGATTGGCTAACTGTGTGATGAATTAGGATGGATGTATTTGATTGAATTGTGAGTTTTTTTTAATGTGTAAGAAAGAATTTTATATTGAGAAGCAATTTTTTTTTAATCAAGAAGACATTACAGCCCAGTCCAACTCAAGCCCACAAACCTGACGCCAGCACTCCTCAGATTCGTGACAAAGAAAGGTGGGGCAGGAGGCAGGAAAATCACAGACCAGTAGGTACAGAATTGCGTGGATCCAAGTTTGATGGAAACGTGGCAGGGTGCCCACAGCACTCAAGGCCCGGTAGCCCCTGGGTGACCTCCCCTGGAGGCAAGCCGAGTCCTAGCAAGCAGGAATACAAAGTGGCAGAGAAAGAGAGGCTAGTTCTTGGTTTCTTTCACTTTTTTTAAATTAAAAGATCATTTTCTTGGGGGCTTGAGACCTTGATATCAGCTCCTCTTCCCCCCCTCCCACCTAGCCTTCCATTCTCACGAACTCTTGATAAATTATAAATTGTTATTATTTTCTTATCTCACACCATCCAGTGTCTCCCTTCACCTACATATCTGCAGTTCATCCCCCAAGGGTGGGGGGGTGGGCATAAGCCAATCTTGAGATCAGCTTCCTTTTTCTCCCCCTCACCGCCCCCTCTCCCCCAATCCCCAATGCCTTCCTCTTACCCTCATGGTATCACTACTCCCATTACTGTTCCTGAGGGGGTCATCTGACCTGGATTCTGTGTGTCAAGAGCTCTTATCATTACCAGTGTATATGCTCTGATTTAGCTAGATTTGTAAGGTAGAATTTGTGTCATGATAGTGCGGGGGTGGGGGAGGGGAGGAAGTATTAAAGGACTAGAGGAGGGCCTGGACTGCGGCCCACTGGGATGGAGGTTCAATTCCAGCAGCGGCTCCATAGGAGCAAAGGCTGGGCCTCCTGCTCCCACCACCACAGGGCAGTGATGCCTCCCAAAAAAAATAAAAAAAAGAGAGGGCTAGAGGAAAGTTGTATGTTTTGTTTGTGCTGTACTGCACCCTGGCTGATTCATCCCTTCCTTGTGACCCTTCTGGGAGGGGTTGTCCGATTGTCTACAGATGGGCTTTGGGTCTCCACTCTGGTCCCTCTTGTTCTCATTGATATGATTGGGGTTTTCTGATGCCTGATACCTGATCCCGTGGACACCTTGTGATCACACAGGCTGGTGTGCTTCTTCCATGTGGCCTTTGTTGTTTCCCTGTTAGATTGTTGCTTTTTAAACTTCAATCTTTTAAGGCCCCGGATGCTATATCTTCTAATAGCCAGACACTATCAGCTTTCTTCACCACATTTTTTGTATTCATTTTGTTTTCAAAACACTATTTTTTCTGATAGCTGAGCACCATCTAGTTTCTTCACTACACTTTGATATAGCACCTATATCTTCAGTGATCTCTTCAAGAAGGTGAATATCAAGCAGGACTTTGTCATAAGAATAATTTTTTTAAAAAAGGGACTAATTGTTCTTAGATTGGTGCTGGAAATAAGTATGAGTTCAAGATCTATTCATATATCTATCATTTATAGATGTCTCTGGTTTCACCTTAGAGACACTCTTGTCATTTTATGTTAGAGAACATTATCAATCATTTCCTTGGAATTTAATTGTGATTCAATGACTGTATTTATCCAGGTGATTGTGTGTGTGTGTGTGTGTGCAACAACTTGCAAGAAGAAATTTCTGGAAGCATGTTAACCAAATGGAAGTAGTGTCCACTTGTGTGTGCTAGGATTTAAGAGTGATGTCTACTTTCTTCTTAATATATTTCTGGATTGCTTAAAGTGTCTACCAAGTAGTTTTGCTTTAAAGAAGTAATGGAGTTACTTGATTACATACACAGTGCAGGCTTGGATCAGATGCTAATAATAATGTATCTCTACTTCTCCCCCACCGAATCTTCAGGTACCTGGCTGAATTGGTGATACATGTAGGCTCTTCCCTTTGAGCCTCATTTATCTCATTTTGCATGTCTCTGACTCCCAAATGCTCGCTAGACTGAAGTCGTGATGGATGAATGCGTGTTAGAACATCTCCAGATTCCAACCACTCACCTTGCACTGAGACCCAAACTCATGAGGCCAAGAGTGCTATCAGTAGAAACTGCCCGAGTAAGGGTGGGTGGTCATGAGTTGACTTGAATGTTTTGTTTGGTTTCAGCTCTTGGTCTAGACTCTCTAGTAGAATTTAAGTTTCTAAAAACCTCCTGAGTTTTGCTAGGATGGTGCTTCCTCAGAAAGTAGTATCAACGTTATAAAAAACAGGACTGCATGTCCTGTTCCTACCGTGGGTTCTAGTACAGGTTTGAAGCTCCTGGATGGTGTTGAGGACTAACAGTCCAATTAACAGTAAGCAAAAGGTCGGAGGTTGGAGTCTATACAAAGGTAGCTCAGAAGAACCAAAACCAAACCAAACTTACTGCCATCTAGTCAATTTAGACTTATTGTGACCCTAGAGGAGAGATGAGAATTGCCCTGTTGGTTTCTGAGGCCTGTGGTGCAGTGATGTACTTGACACAGCTCTTTTAGCCATAGCCTGTGTGACTCCCATCAAACAACTGTGTGGGTCCCTGAAGATTGGATACATTTCCTGCTTTCGTTGTGGATCTCGGTAACAGAAGACGAGGGTTAGGTGCCTTCAAGTCAGTTCCAATTGTTGTACCTAGTGACCCTACATAGAACAGACCAAAATACCTCCTTGTCTTGCTCCAGCCTTTCCACCACCGGAAATCCGCTTTACCAAGGTTGAGGTCCTTCTCCAGGGACTGATCGTGCCTGACAACTTGTCTACAAAATCTTGCCACGCTTGTCTTCTGATTGTACTTCAGAGAGATGTGTTTGTTCTTTTTTCTGTTCATGGTATTTTGAATATTTTTCACCAGAATCACAATTCAAATTCATTGAGATTTCTTTTGTTTTTCTTTGTCATGTCCGATCTTCACATGCATATGAGACCATTGAACATACCATGACTTGGGTCAAGTGTACCTTAGTCCTCAAAGTAACATCATTGCTTTTCAACGCTTAAAGAAGTCATGCAGTAGATTTAGCCAATGCAATGCATCTTTTGATTTCCTGACTGCTACTTCCATGAGCATTAACTGTGGGAACAAGCAAGGCAAAATCTTTGACAACTTCAACCTTTTCTCATAATGCTACCTATTGGCCCACTTGTGAGGATTTGGGTCTTCTTTACATTGTCATAATGAATACAGAAGTCCTCTTCACTTTCACAAATCAAGGTTGTGTCATCTGTGTATTACAGGCTGTTACTAAGTCTTCTTTCAAGAATGCTGCCGGTTTCTTCACATAATCCAGGCACTGTGGGTTTGATTAGCATACAGATTGAATAAGTATGGTGATTTACACCTTTCCCAATTTTAAATGATGCAGTATTCCCCTGTTGCATTTACACAGCTTCCTCTTCACCCCTGTGTAGGTTCTGTATGAGTGCATTTTTTCTCTCTACTTTTATTTAAAATAAAAATTAGGTTATTGACATGTACTTCGAATACACAATTTAATTGTTCAATCATATTAAGACATTGTGCAATCATTGCCACAACAATCAATTTCAGAATGTTTTCTTCTCATAGTCTTGTTGTTAGTTTCCTATTTAATCCCCATTCTCCCTGTCACAGCCCTCAGTAATTATAAATCCAGTTACTATCTTCATAGATTTACCTATCCTGTATTTTGTATACAGAGAGATGTACAAAACACAAACAGGAAGCAAGCAAGCAAACAAACAATATCCCTAACTACAATGATTACACAAAGCAGAGAAACATCTCAATCAAAAGGAAAGCAGAGACTATTTAAAACTCAAACAATTTAAAAATGAGTCAAAGGGAAGATCAAGTGATAAGATATTAAATACATTGGCCATCATCAAATATAATGCTCTCTGGCTGATAGCAAAGTTATCTATATTTTAGGACTATGATCTGAGGCTTAATCCACATGTGTTCTTTTTTTTGCTAAGTGTTGTTGAGTTGATTTTGATTCTTGCACAACAGAACGAGACACTCCCGGATCTCTTTCCATGTTCACAATTGTTCTTTGTTTGAGTCCATTGTAGCAGCCACTGTATCAACCCATCTCCTGTAAATGGATTTTGGGTTTCCACCATCATAGCCTCCTGCAAACCAGGTGATCATAATTTAAACTCGAACCTCCTTTGGATTTGGATTTTTAAAATTTATAATCCTTGGAGCTCACAAGCTGGTGTTCCACGAGAAACATTAAGTGTCCTGGAATTCTCTAGATCATTCATAGTTATAATCCACACAGTCAATTTTCTTTGCATAGTCAATAAAACCCAAGTAGATATAATTCTGGTATTCTCTGCTTTCAGTCAAGATCCATCGGATATCAGTAGTGATATTCCTTGTTCCATGTCCTCTTCTGAATCTGGCCCATACTTCTGGAAACTCCCTGCCAATGTACTGTTGTAATCATTGTTGGATGATTTTCAGAAAAATTAGACTTGCATGTGATAGCAATGATGTTGTTCTATAATTTGAATATTCTTGGATCACCTCTCTTGGAAATGGGTACAAGATATGAATCCAAATTTCTTGGCATAGATGGATGAGTGCTTCCAGTGTTTCATCAGTTTGTTGGAATATTTCAGTTGGTATTCCATCAGTACTTGGAGATATGTTTTTGACTAGTGCCTTCAGTGCACCTTGGCCTTTTTTCCTCTGTACCATTGGTTCTTGTTTATATG
This sequence comes from Nesogale talazaci, assembly GCA_004026705.1. Classification (NCBI taxonomy): domain Eukaryota; kingdom Metazoa; phylum Chordata; class Mammalia; order Afrosoricida; family Tenrecidae; genus Nesogale; species Nesogale talazaci. The sequence continues at coordinate 25,557 of PVJH01001656.1, read as the reverse complement.
TTACCTTTTGTAATGGCAGAATGTCAAGTAATTCTTTTGATGTAGTGACTCTGTGTATGCTTTCCATACTCTGAATACTTCTTGCATTGTTCAATATTTTGTCCATAGAATCTTTCAGTATTGCAACTCAAGGCTTGAACAATTTTTTCAGTTTTTTTCAGTTTCCTAATTCTTATTATAATTTTAGCAAATTAAAATCATTTTATCAGGGGCTCTTACAGCTCTTATAACACTCCATACATCAATTACTTCAAGCATATTTGTGCATATGCTGTTATCATAATTTTCTAAACATTTGCTGTCTATTTGAGCACTTGGTATCAATTCTTCTTTTTCCCCTCCTTCCCCCCTCACCTTTGTGACCCTTTGATAACTTATAAATTATTGTTGTTTTCATGTCTTACACCGGCCACTGTCTCCCTTTATCCATATTTCTATTGTTTATCTCCCTGGGAGAGTCACAGAAGGCAAAAGAGAGAGTAAGGTACTAGACCCCCATCCTTCACACCAAGCCCTGAGGATGACGTCCATGCATGAAGCTGCAAAGACAGACAAAGAGAGGACTGTAGGGCTCCAAACAACTCAAGAAATGATGTTCTCTCACTGGAGCATACGGTGTCAGAGGACAATACTGGGGACACAGCAGGGAGTGAATCTGGTCTGATCACCTCCACAGTGGGGTGAACCAAGAAGGGAACAAAACAGACCAGCAATGGGAGCAAAACCAAGCTACAAACTCCCTGAGGAGTCCCTAGCATAGACTTCAAGGTAGGAGGGGCAGTTAAAAGAACCCCTCAAGGCTAGTGGGGAGATAGTCATAAAGGTCAATGGACAGACCTGGAATTGTGTATATGCTTTTTTTCTTTTCTCTTTTTATTCAATCTTTTATTCTTGTTTTGTTTCTCTTATTGTTGTTTTGCCTACGAATATAAGATGGGCATTGGAAGCAAGGCCGAGGAGAATGGGGACTTATAATTCTGGAGGGACTTGGGGAAAAGAGGAAGCAGGGGGAGGGAGTGGTGAACAAACAATGCCAGAGACAGGGGAGTAACTAGGGAGTTAAAGTAACAATGAGGAGGATGTAGAGATCATGGGGCTGTTGGAGCAACTGCAATCTAGCTGAGAGGAATTACTAAGAGGCAGATGGGCGAGCATGATGGTGGGGCAGGAGGAAGATAAATGGAAACAGAGGAAATATCTAGGAATCAAAGCTATGGATAGAGATATAAACATAGGTGTGCGCTCAGGTAAATATATTAATTCATAAAAATAGTGGCATTGGCTTATGTACATATATTTATATGGTAATACATTGAGGAGGTGGACAGACTTTGATCCTCTGCTCAAGCCCTTCCTCAATGCAAGTTGTTCTAACAACCTGGCATTCTGTGATGCTCACCTTTATAGAGGCTTAAATATAGTCATGTAATATTATATATATATATATATATATATAATGAGAGGGGAATAGAACTATATACTCATATATATATATGTGGTAAGAATTAAGACCGCAGGTGGACATTGGGTATCAACTCAAGTACTTCCTTAACACAAGAACACTTTGTTCTAACAATCTGGCACTCTGTGATGATCACCTTCCCGATATGATCAGTGAAGACAAAATGGGTGAATAAGCAAATGTGGTGAAGAAAGCTGATGGTGCTCGCCTATCAAAAGATATAGCATCTGGAGTCTTAAAGGCTTAAAGATAAACTAGCAGAGGAGTAACACACCCACATGGAAGAAGTACACCAGCCTGTATGATCATGAGGTGTTGACGGAATAAGGTATCAGGCACCAGAAGACCCCAAACAAACTGAAGATCTTGGTGAAATTCTTTAATTTCTCCACCACAAACTTTTTGTGGTTGTTACATAAAGTGAAATAATAGCTGTATTGACTGGATTTCCTCATATGCATATAGATATTACCCAAACATAGACAGCATTGCACTTCAAGATAGATCTTGAGCTGTCCATTTTGACAATGAAGGCAACCCCATTTCTCTTAATTGTGTCATTTCTGGCATAGCAAGCCATATGACTTTCTGACTCAAAATGGCTGACCCCAGTCCATTTCAGCTCACTAACACCAAGGATATTGAACTCTAGGGGTTTCCTTTCATTTTTAATGGCTTAAAGTTTTCCTAGATCCATATTTCATACATGCCATGTTCCAAATTATTAATTGGTATTTGCAGGTGTTTCTTCTCATTTTGAGCACTGCCCCATTAGCAAATGAAGGTACTAAAGGTTTTACTTCCACAAACTTCCATCCATATCATTATGGAAACTCTGTAAGAGTCAGCTCTTCCTCAATTATATTTTGAATACCTTTCCATTTGAGGGGCCCATCTTCTGGCACTATCTATGACAATGTTTATGTTTTCAAATATTATATTTCAAATATTATATTAGACTTCCCTCCAGACTACCTATAGGGCTTTCAGTTGCCAATTTCTCTGAAGTGGACCCCCTACTCCTTCTTCATATCCTGTTCTTAGGGTGGAAGTTTTGATGAAGTCTGTTCACTTTGGGTGACCCTGCTGGTATTTGAAACACCAGTGACATAGTTCCCAGCATCAGAACAAGATACTACAGTGTCATAAAGTGACAGACCATTGGTGGGAAAATGTCAATAGGATTGTATAATTCAATTGTGAGTGATTGTTAACAAACCTAGTTGCAGCAGGGTTGATTTTAAAAATGTGGAGCTTCAAAATAGGGATTGGTCAATTTAACCATTCTGCTGGGTATAAAATGTGTCATCTCAAGGAAATTTCACTATCATCAAGAAAGGAGTCAGAAAAAAAAAGAAAGGCGTCAGGAGGCAAGTTCGATTTTTGGACCCAGAGATCCCTGTGCTGAACCTCCTTGATCCAGGAGACAAAGGTTTGTGACGCCAGAGGAGCGGCAGTTGAGTATCAGACGAAGGGCAGCAGCAGAACTAAGAGCCAGAGCAGGAGGAAAAGTGTGGGTCTCCCCACTTTGTGGAGTAAAACTTAGTGCCCTTGGGCAGGAGAATCTCTTGAAGCACTTATTTGGGGAAGCACTCAATTGGCACTTAATTGGGGGAGCTGCTAGAGCTTATGGTGGAGTGGAATGGCAAACCCTTTGGACATTTATCAGAATTGCTAAAGTAACTTTGTAACACTACTTGAGCAGACCAGAGCCTGTGGACCTGGCTTGGAAAAGCCTGTCCTGACTGAAGAAACATGTCCTGAGCATTTCTGGTCCTGAATTATAACCAATAAACTGCCCTAATTTATGAGTTCTGTGTGGCCACTTCAATGAATTATCAAACTCGGTTAAGAAGCAATGGGTGCTGTGGAATGGATGTTAGTTTCAGAATAAGGTTAAGAAAAATATCGGAGGGTGGAGGTTTTAGCTGATGATAAGTTTGATTCTTCCTCTCCCTTTAGTAAATCGGAGGAGGTCATACATGGCCCTCATACCATTCTTACACAGTCCTCTTCCAAAAATTTCAGTCACATCAAGCATAGTTTTACTCTGACGCATATGGTCTTGCCATGACTTAGATTTGAATCAATAGCAACTGGTTGAGTGCAGATTTGAGCACTAGCCACCCACAGATATTTTTTAAAAATAATTTTATTAGGGGTCTTTCAGCTCTTATAACATTCCATGCATCAATTGTATCAAGCATACATATGTTGCCATCATCATTTTCTAAACATTTAAAAAATTAACCACCCACAGATATTTTAAGAAAAACTGTCCAAGATTCTTACAACGAAGACAGAGTTTTCCTACCAGACAGATAATTTTTGAGGTTCATAACCTTTTTAAATCAAAACCACCATCTTCATTTTCCACAGTGAGTGACTCAAGCCACTGAAAAAATCTCTTTTTGCTGTGTTGGTAATTGTATTTCTGGGATCTGAATGCTCTTCCAGATCATTGCCTTCCTAGGGGGTCTTTCTAGTTGGTTTCATTCTGACAGGATTCCTTAAGTTGACATCTGGAAGGGGAAAGGTTGGCTTTTGCATTTCCTTCCTTCACAGAAGGCTCACTTTTTCTTCCCAGTTCTGCAATCCTATATAAAGCACAATGAAACATTCCCATTGCTTACACTGTCCTCACAGCTGTTGTTATGTTTGAACCCATCTTTGAAGCCACTGTGCCAATCCTCCTTTAAGCTGTCCCTCCGTTCTACCAATTGTGGTGCCTTTCTTCAGGGATTTTTTCCTCTCGATAACATGTCCAAAGTAGGTGAGATGGTCTCATATCCAAGCAACTTCCTGGTTGCCCTTCCAAGATAGATACATTAATTCCTCTTGGTTATGCTAAACATTCTTCCCCAACATCATTCAAGGCATTCATTCTTCTTTAGTCATTCATTGTCCAGTTTTCACATGTATGCGAGGTGACTGAAAAATAACATGACTTAGGTCGGGCACACCATAATCCTGACAGTGACATCATTACTTTTTAACATTTAAAAGAAGTCTTTTGCAGCAGATTTGCCTAATGCAGCATGTCATTTAAGTTCCTTTCCTACTAGCTGCTCTCATCGGCCTTGATTGTAAACCCAAGGAAAATGAAATTCTTGGCAACTGTGTTAGTCCGGGTTGACTAGAGAAACAAAATTCATAGACACTCATATGTGTATAAGAAAGAACTTTAAATAAAAGAGCAATTGTATATTAAGAAACAATCCAGCCCAGTCCCGATCAAGTTCGTAAGTTTGATATTAGTCCATAAGTCTAATACCACCCCATAACTTCCTCTTTAGAATCATGCAACGATACAATGATGCAGAATGCAGGATGATCACACACCAGTGGGTGGAAAGTCTGGTAGAACCAGTGGCGGTGAAAGCATCTCAGTGCTGGGGTGGGTCTCCATGTAGCTCTTCTAGTTCCAGGGCTCTGGCTCCATCAGTGTGTCTCCATATTGCTTGTCAACAGGAATGTCTTGGAGGGAGACAATGTGTGTCTTGTCTCCAGTGTACTATTTATCTCTGTAGCATCTCCAAATGAGGTCATCAAGCTATGATCTCATTGACAGACTAGCTTCCATCCCTTTGCAAGTTGACAGATCATGTAACTCCCACAGTAATTTCATTTTTTTCTCTATTTACAGTGATGTTGCTTATTGGTCCAGATGGGAGAATTTTTACTTTCTTTAGATTGAATTGTAATTTATGCTAAAGACTGCAAGCTTTGATTATCATCAGTAAGTGCATCAAGTTCTCTTGGCTTTCAGCAATCAAAGTTGTGTCATTTGCGATTTGCAGATTCTTGAGTTTTCCTCCAGTTATGAGACTGCATTCTTTTTCATATTATTGAGACTCTCAGATTATTTTTTCACCATAAAAATAGAATAAGTAGGCTGAGCCCCGGTGGCGTAGTGGTTGAGTGTGGGACAGTGGTACACTGGCTTGGTGGTTCAAATTCAGCAGCAGCTATCCAGGAGCAAGACTGGGCCTCTCACTCCCACCAGAGGACAGTGATGCCCCCCCCCCCAAAAAATGGAATAAGTATGTTGAAAGGATATAACACTGATGCACAACTTTGCTGATTTTGGACCATGTAGGGTCCCCTCATTCTATTAGAAGGACTGCCTCTTAGTCTCTATGTTAGGCAGGGTTCTCTAGAGAAACAAACCAGGAGACCTGTGTATGTATATATGTGTGTGTGTATCTATGGATAAGTTTATATAGCAAGAATGAACATAACAGTTTATTAGTCCACACAGCAGTACAGAGATCTGGCTCAATTCTATTCATTTTTGTGGAACAGTTAATACACTGAAGGTCCTTCACCTCAAGGGGACTGCGGGTCCAAGGTCAAGGAAGCAGACATCAGAGTCCACCCTCAGGCAAGACAAGCAGGGTAGGGCAGCAACAGCAGGAAGATAAGAAGTTGAGGCATAGCAGAGACCATTATTGTGAGAGCACATAGCGAAGTGGTCCCAATAGATTCTCAAGAAATGTGGCAAAGCAAGTCTTGGTTGAACCTTAAGCTCTAGTACTGCACTATAAAGCAATATGATCTATCAGTTGACTTGGCCCACAGTAGTGTAGCACACAGTTGAGGCAAAGGACTAGCTCAGGCAACAGAGCGCTGGTCTGATCGATCACCAAGGAGAAAGAGGGAGGGGGCCCTGCCTTGGAAAGCCATTTATCTTATTGCCCTCCAATTAAGCTGTGACCTGATTTTCCTCACACTTTTTCCTACGGAAGTCTGGGTGGCAAAATAAACCTAAGTATCACAGTCCACCCCTTGACAAACTTTGCCCTTGTACACAATTCTTTAGTTATGTATATTTTCCAGACATTAATGAAGTTATGCTCCACTCAACATCATATAGCTAGCATACACATAAATGAAAACACACTGAACCTATTTGTATCTGGTATATTACACACTAAGAAGGGAAAGATAGTCAATAAGCACATATAAAGAAGAATTACAAACCTCAACTTTGCAATTGATCATGTGGTAATAACTCAAAGGTAGAAAGACATTTTTCCACGACCCATTCTGTATTTCCTTTTCCCTTGGTCATTACCTCTGCTGGCTGTGTTTTTTTGCCTGGTGGGTGACCCAGACCTACATTCCTGAGGGGACCAGATCACTAGCAGGCCTATCAGGAAAGGGTTCCAGTCATTTACCATTTACTTTCATCACAGGGTATGGTAGTAATAAAAGACTATCTAGGGGATTTCCTGGATTCCAGACATATTCTTCTTTACCTCTATATGTACAGATTCTGCATAAGCACAATTATGCTTTTGAGAATTTTTTTCAATGATTTTATTGGGGGCTCTTACAGCTCTTATAACATTCCATACATGATTTGTTTGTACACATTTTGCCATCTTCATTTCCAAATATTTTCTACTTGAATCCTTGGTATAAGCTCCTCACTTTTGAGAATTTTTATTCTTTGCGATGTTAGCCATAATTTGTTTGATCTACCGAATTGAATCCCTTTGCATAGTCAATAAAACATGGATTACTATCTTTTTGGTATTCTCTGTTTTCAGGAAAGCTCTAGATAATATCAGCAATGATATCCCTTGTTCCATGTCCTCTTCTGAATGTGGCTTGAATTTATGAGAGTTCTCTGTCAATGTACTGCTACAACCATCTTTGAATCATCTCTAAGAAAATTTTACTTGCTTATGATACTGCTCTATGATTTCTGCACTCTGTTAAATCACTTTTCTTTGAAATGGGGACAGATCTAGATCTCTTCATCAGCTGGTCCAAATTTCTTGGTATGAACACGCAAGCACTCTCAGTATTGCATCAGTTTCTGGAAACTGATAGTAGTGTGTCAATTCCTGGAACCTTGTTTTTCACCAATGCCTTCAGTGACGCTTGGATTTCTCCCTTTCCTACAATTAGTTCTTGATCATATACTACTTCCTGAAATGTTTGAACACCAACTAATTATTTTTGGTAAATTGACTGTGTGTACTTTCTATCTTCTGTTGCTGTTTCCTGTATCATTCAATTTGTGTATTTTTTGTCCATAAAATTAAAATATCTTAAAAGATAGTAAATATTTGTGACAAACATAAATAAAATAGTTTAAAAATGTTTATAGGGAAACTTGAGCTTTCCTTCCCCCAATATATCTTTTTATATCAAGTTTTATGCTTGAAATTATTACATACTATTCCCTATCAAGATTTTAATGATGGCTTTGAATTCTTGATTGTAACCATTGACAAGAAACGCTGCTCCCACAAGTAGGTGATAAAAACAATTTAAACCATGTTTTACAACCATTCCAAATTTACAACAGTTGAAATTATATTTGAAGAATCTAACAGCACTCACTTTCTTGCATTGATATATACTATAATGAAATATCTAGTGATGATGCAAATGGATTTTCAATCAAGTTGAACTTTTTCATGTCAAGCACAGTATTTCAAAATAATGCTGCTGCTGTAATTTACAGAACACACGTGTAGTCATCCTGTGGCTGGCTTGGATGCTGATAAAAGAGCATAAAAGCAGCAAATAGACATTCTTGAATATATAACAAATGTGAGGAGATGGATTTGGAACTACTACATGGAGCTGCGTCTATCAATAGTTCCCTTCTTCACTCTGTCCTCTAAACTTCAAGGTGAGGTTCTGGTGGTTGAGCCCCTTTTTGAGACGTGGAGTGGAAACAGTATGATATGGAAGTACCTTTAAGGCTGGCTGCCCATAAAGACTGCCGGGCAGCATTCTAGCCCCATTCAATAGGATCACCTTTCTGAAACAGGTCAGTGAAAGTTGCTAACTGCTGACGGTGATTGGCCTGGGAGCTCTGGTTTCCAAACACTGAAAGGAGTAATGATTTTTGCCTCACTTAAAATCCATTGGCAACACTCCAGTGTGTTAAGGCCTATCATTTGGGAAACTCTAAGTTGTTCATTAAATCTTTCATTTGAACTACATGAAGGGATGGGAGTGTCTTGAGAAGTTTAGGTTTTCGGAAGAGGGGTATCCCACTTGCACCCAGATTCTCTCTCATTCTCTCTAAGGCCCTCCAATCTTTGTTTCCAGTGTTCCCACCAGTATTATCTAGTGTTCCCACTCTCTTCCTTCTGACACTAGATTCCTCGCCACAAATAAGACGTTTCAGGGGTTTGTGCTTGTTTTATTTGGGTGCAGATGGAGGCTAACTGCTACTTTGCCAGGTTAACTTTGAAAGTGAGGCCTGTGGGGACTGTGTCATGCCCATGGCTTCTACCCCACCCCCCTAGAGAACCCTCTGTGATGCCGTGGCAGGCCTCAGTCACTGGAACACTGGGAGTCCTGTAGAACCGCTGGGTTCCTAGTGCCATGATGTTTTAGCAGCAGCTAAAGAAAAACTCAATTTCCAGGTGGCATCAGTGGATTTCTGATTTTCTCTCCTCAAAGCATTAGTAGCCCCTGAAAGACAAGAACACACCCAGAATGAGAGGGAGCACCCTGGGGTGGGTTATGGGAGGGAGAAAGAAGCATATTATTATGAAAGGTGAGATAGAGATTCCGGGTCATTTAGTTAGAAAAGGAATAAAAATCTGATTTACTTATAACTAGATAAGTGGCATATATATACATGAAACTTTACATTTGTTCTTTTTCAAAATATGCCTTAAGTACTTCTTGGCTCCCAGCACAGTTGGTTTTCACATTGATGCGAGGCCAACGTAAAGCGGCATTAACAAAACAGGCTGCCCTGCCCTCTCTCTTAATCTTGCCTGCTGTGGCCTTGCACACCTCACCGTCCTCTTTGCTAATTGTTGCCTTTCTGCTTCCTTGACCTTAGGTGCCCTTAGCAAAGTAGAACACCAAACAGACTTGGAGTGTTCACTCATGTATGTTTATCTGTTCAAAGGGATAAGATTTAACCTAGCAGTTGGTCATTCAACTTATTGGAGCGGTAATCCTCCTGCAACTCTAGTCTGCCTGGGGAACATGAAGAGTCACATACAAAGGCAGGTTTCAGCCAGGGTGAAGGACCTGAGAGGTGACTTCTTTTCATCTCCCTTGAAAGATAAATATAATTTAGGTCATGAAACTGCCAACTAAATTAATTGTCAAGTCACCATCTATCCTCAGCTGGCATTTCAGCACACCCATTTTGCTCCTCACTTCTCATTAACCCTCATGTTTCTTCTCTGTCTGCCCTTTAAGCTTACTTACCCCACTCTAGCAGGTATTACTATACCTACTTCTACTCCTTCGCTGTTGTACAAAAAACTCAGAGAGGGCAGGGCCTCTGTCTTTCTCTACTGCATCGTCAACATCAGACACAGAGTCTGTCTTGCTTACAGTTGACATTCAGTAAGTATCTGTTGCATGAATAAACCAAACTACATGACTTGATGACTGGAGCAAGTGTCATCCTTTCTCTAAACCTTGGCTTTCCCGCCTGCAACATAAAAGCTCTGGAGTAGAATACTACTCTGTTTTTGTTCCCCAGGGAACCACAGTGGGGGGCTTTAAAGAACAAAGATTTATTTTCTTACAGTGCAGGAAGCTAGACACCTGAATGCAGGGCATTGGTTCTAGGGGAGGTTCTTTGTCTACTTCAACTTCTGCTGTTGTTATTTGCTATTGAGTGGGATTTGATTCATAGCTATCCTATATGAGAGACTATACTTGCTTAATAGGGTTTTCTCAATGACCTCAAACAACAACAACAACAACAACAACAACAACAACAACAACGGGCTTTCTAGTCTGTGATCTTTACTAGAGCCAATTGCTAGGTTTTTCTCCTTACTTCAGCTTCTGTGGTTAGCTGCCATATTGCTGGTTCCCACCATAGCAACACTCTGTCCCGTAGAATGAAACACTGCCCGGTCCTGTGTCCTCCTCACCAGCTCAGACCAACCCAGACTCCCTGCCATTCAGTCAATGTCAGCTCATAATGCCCCCCCGTGCGTTTCTGAGACAGTAACTATTTCTGGGAGTAGAAAGTCCAGTCTTTCTCTCGCGTAGTGGCTAGTTGCTTTGAACTATCGATGGTGCAGATCAGAGCCCAAACATCTTCACAATTGCTCCTGTGCCGAAGCCCAGCATTACAATCATTGTGTCAATCCATATCCTTGAGGCCTTCCTTTTTTTTTTTTTTTTGCTGTTCCTTTATTTTACCAAACGTGATACCCTTCTCCAGGGACTGATCTCTCTTGACAGCAAGTCCAAATTTTGTAAGGCAGGGTCTCGCCATCCTTGTCTCTAAGGAGCACTCTGGCCACACTTTCCAGGACAGATCGACTTCTAGAGGCTGACAATCTTTGAAGTTCGAGGCTTTGTAGATTCATCTGCCATTGTTGTCAGATAGTATCAACTATCTCCCATTTCTATGTCTATTCTGGTCTTCTGAAGTGATTAGATTCACCCTAACACTGCCATGATCTCATTAATATAGCAAAAGAAAACCCCTATTTACAGTTCACATCCATAGGTACAAGGACCAGAAACTCAATACACTCGCAGGGGGTAAAGTGCAATGGGGGTGAGGGTGGGTAATATTATTACTTCCATAACATTCTCCAAGGTCTTTTTTCATTTTGACATCTTATGATTTGATTTCTTCCAATCTTAGTTCCACTCCCAGTAACCTTCCTCACTGATGACTCCCTGTTACATTTAGATTACAATACCATTGTCCAAAGTGAGGACTTGCAATAGGTCATCTTGATTTCAAAATTATTTTGCAATCAATTCTACCACTGATTACTGCTTGGCTCAAAGAAGAAAAAATTTCTCCTTCTATTAAAAGGTTTCACTCGATGCCTCTTCACTGTTCTCCACGGGAGTCCTGCTTTCACCTATTCATTCTCTATGCTAGACACTACAGGTAAGACTATGAATGAGTGTCATGTCTAGACTCAAAATGCTTTTCATGCTCCCTCTCTCACATCTTTGTAGATGCTCTCAAATCTTTCTCTTTAGTTTGGGTATATTCCCAAAGCTTCAAACTCTAATATTCCAAGTGTTTTCTGGATAACTCGATTTTAGCTCTTCATCTATTATGTCACATGTCTCTGATTAAAATCCTCTCTCTCAAACGGTTAGAGCTCCTGGTCGATAGTCTTATTTTGCTTAATGTTTCCATCATGGTTTAAGTCACCCAGATCTAAAATCCCACGGTTCTACTTACCTTCCTTCTTTTCATTGACTATGGTAAATGGAATCATGATTTCTCTTCCCCAACGTACATCTAGATCTTAATTCTTGGAATTTTTGAATTTGCGAAAGGGATCTTGCAGATGTAATTAAGTGTCTTCAGATGGGACAATTGTCCAGGTGGGTCTGAGGTAACCCCCGCCCCCCCTCCATAGAAGAGTGAGTCAGAGGGAGAATTGATCACAGAAGAGGAAATACAACCGAGAAGGCAGGCAGCCACCAGAAAATGAGAGACCTAATGTGCCAGCCATGAGGACTCCTTGATTTTACCTCCAGAACACTCATTTTGGAATTCTGGCCTCCAGAAGTTTACGTTAATTGGTGGTAATTTGCTATAGCAACAATAGGAAATGATGGTAATTTGTTGTAGCAACAAAAAGTCCTACTTCAAAACTCTTTTTGTAATTTTAATCGATTATGTCTAATTCTGTTCACCAGAGCCCTTCCTGTTCCTAGGCTCTATCTACTACTCCCTCTTTTTTAATGACTTTTTTAATGTGCCGACTTGGCTAGACTGAACATATTTCCCAGAATGCCTTTCCCTGAATGGTTCCAGTTAGAGGAGGCCAAAAGTGAGATATTTTGGTGAGATTTGCAAGGTGGATGTGAAGCATCAGTCTTTTTCAAGTTGACACACATTGAAGCTGATCTGCTTACTCACTCCAGCTTCTGTACCTCTTCGGACACACTACTAAAGCCAGAGACAAGAGTCATTGTGGGTTTTAGTTCAGACTTGTGGATGTCGGTTTGCTTTTGCTTATGTTTTTCTTTGTTCTTCTACACTTTGCATCTATATTCCCTTGCCAACCGCCTGCCCTATGGACTTCAAATTCTACCATCAAAAGTCTAGAGCGACCATTTAATCAGCTTCCATAATTACTGTAACAATTCTATATCTGCTTTTCAATCAATCAATCTATCTATCTATCATCTATCTATTGTCCTAATTCTCCAGTGTGGAGTAAACTCTGATTGATGCACTGTCTCAGTTGGGGTCACAAACTGGGGCTTATTCATTTCTGAAGCTTCAGGCTCAACTCTTCTAAAGCTCTAGGATAAAGTGACCAGACGTCCCACTTTTTAATAATTTAACAATGTCCCGTGGCATTTTAAAATTAAAATAAATATATTACAATACTTTTTTTGCTCCTACTCCCACCAGGGCAGTGATGCCACAAAAATATACTATTTATGCATTCTATGAAAATTTTTGTTGCTCCATATAGACCAAATTTTTAATCAAGAAACACCCCCCCCCGCTCCCCGTCAATGGTGCTCTGCTTAAAATCTGTCACTTCACTCTAGGACTCACTTTGACCACAGGTCCAAAGGAAGCCAATAGATGCAGCGCAGCACTTCGTGATTCCCTCTTGCTGCTGGGTCAGCCATGAACTCAAATCTTTGTTCTGATAACCAGGCATTTGCCTTTTTCCTGAGACCAAGAACTCTCTCTCCAGTTCATTCTGATGACTGGGGCCTAAGTGAGGTACACTTTGCTTATTACCATGCTCTCATCTCAGCCCACATGTGAGAGACCGGAAGAACAGAAACCAGAGGAATTTCTCAATCAGAACTCATGAACCACTTCTTAAGAGCCCTATCATTAGATCACCTGACTTCTATCTCCTTCAGCCCTTGTTTGTTGCCAGCTGAGTCAGAGTGTAATTGACTTAGCTTGATCACTAGCACACCCTTGTGGAGCTTGCTTCCAGAACCTTCAATTCAATCAGTAGTCCAGCTGTCCTTAATTATTTATATCCTACCATGGGGAAATTGTAAGTTCCCCAACCATAGCTCTTCCCCATGATGTTGGTGGGTGATGTTTCATTGGATTTTCAAGTGGTGAATTATTCGGCCTTCTGGAGCAGCACAGAACAAGTTAGTTTTTCCCCCAAAAGTTTTAAGCAGATTTCAGGCTCAGCTTGATCTCCCTCCTCGCCTTGATTTTCCAGTACCCCAGCTGTTCCTTGTGTTACTCAGCCCAGCAGAATCAGCTTTTTGAGGACAGAAACTGGAGCTCAGGGTCCACCACAGAGTAAGTGTCTAGTAATTCATTGAAGTTATTTCTAAACTAATCACCATTAGTCTTATGGCTACAGTCATGTTGGTATTAGGTACAATAGCAAATACCCCCCAAAGAATCAAACTCGCTGGCATGGAATCAATGCTGACCCATAGCGACCCTCTGTGGCTTTCTAAGACTATAACTTTAAAATCATTTTATTTGGGGCACTATCTACTGTTAAATGGGAATAGAAATCCCAGTCTTTCTCTTGGCAGTTTCCAGTGCTGATCAGTTAGGATTGGAGCCCAACGCATAAGCCTTACACCACTAGGACTCTTTGTATTGTGAATACAAAGAACTACAAAAAAGAGTGAAGTGATTACTTCCTTGACTGGATTGCTATGCTAATTTGAATGTTGTCTTTTACCGCTTAGGCTAAAGGTTTGCCAATTTTGCTTATCTTTTCAAGGAATGAACTTCTGGTTTTAAAGATTCTATTGCGTTTCTGCTTTGATCTTATTTATTTTCTTTCTTCTGGTAAGTTTAAGAATAGATTGTTTTTCCTCTTTCTAGTTCCCGGAGTTGTTAACAACTGAGATCTCAGTGATTTGAGATTCTTCTTTTTTAAAAAATATTAATCGTTTTATTGTGCGGCCTCTTACAAATCTTAGGACAATCCACCATTCAATTGTATTAAGCACACTTGTACATATGTTGCCAACAACATTTCCAAAACATTTTCTTTGTTCTTGAGCCCTTGGTATCAGTTCCTCTTTCCCCTCCTCCCTCTTCCACCTTTCCACCCTCCTGAATCCTGATCAATGATATATTACTGTTATTTCATGTCTTACGGTGTCTGTTGTCTCCCCTCACCCATATTTCTGTTATTTGACCCTCAGGGGAGTAGACTATATGTCCAACCTTGGAATAGGTTCCCCCACCCCACCATCCCTTATCATGATGTCACTATTCCAACTACTGTTCCTGAGGATTTTATCTGTCCTGAATTCCATATGCTGAGAGCTCTTACCTGTACCAATGTGTGACTTCCTGTATAATTGAATTGGTAAGGCAGAATTGGGTCATAGTAATGGGAGGGATGGGTGTGTTCTTTTTTTAGATAATTGTCTCCAATAAATTCTTGTATGTTGTGCTTTCATCTTCATTTGACTCAAAGAAATTTGTGAACTTTCTTTTAATTTCTTCCTTGATTCAATGGTAGTTTATTAATCTGTTGTTTAATTTCTATAAGTTTATGTATTTCCCAGGAGTTTTTTTGTTGTTGTTGTTAACGATTCCAGCTATATCTCATTGTGGTCAGAGAAAATACTTTTTTTATGATGTCCACCTTCTAAATTTTATCAAGACCTGCTTTGTGACCTGACACGTAATCTATCCTAGAGAACGATCCATACGCACTGGAGTAGAATATGTAGTGTGCTGTTGATGGGTGGAGTGTTCTATGTATGTCTGCCATGTCAAGGCTTACAGGGCCATTTAGATTCTCCATTCTCCATTCCCTCTTGAGTTTCTTTCTAGATGTTCTTCTAATATTGGTGGTGGTGTTTTGAAGGCTCCAACTATTATTGTAATAGTTCTTATTTTTTACTTCCAGTCTATCAGTGTTCCCTGGAAAATGACATCGTGCTTCATAAAGTAGAGGGTCAGTGAAGGAGAAGAAGACTTTGAGATGGACTGTCACAGTGACTGCAACGACGTGCTCCAGCAGAACAGCAAGTGAAGATGGTGCAGGAGCAGGCCATGTTTCACTGGTTGGGCATAGGATTGCTACGAGCGGGAGCTGACTCACCGACTCGTCATACCGAAGACCAACAAACAGATTTCTCCCTTCAATTCCATCAAGGTTTGCTTACATGTTTTGGTGTCCTGATATTGGACACATACATATTGATGAGTATATGATTAAATATTCTTCATCAATTGAACCTATTATCACTATATAATGTGCAGGTTTATCTCATCTCAAATATTTTGTCTTTAGCTTTACTTTGGATGATATTAAGATTACTACCTCAGGCTGAGCCCCGGTGGCGTAGTGGTTGTGCGCGGAACTGCGGCCCACTGGGTTGGAGGTTCAATTCCAGCTCCCAGGAGCAAAGACTGGGCCTCCTACTCCCACCACCTGAGGGCAGTGATGCCTAAAAAAAAAATAAAAATAATAAAAAAAAAAGATTACTACCCCAGCTTTCCCTTGGTTATTATTTTCATGGAATATTTTTTCTATCCTTTCACTTTCAATCTGTGGAGCCTTTTGGTTTAAGTTGTGCCTTGTGTTAACTGCATAAGCATGCACTCCTCATATATTGAAATGATTAGGTTCCATGTCATTATGCAGAAGTGGAGGATGATTCATTAGATCACAAAATGGAAGATGATGCCATCATTATACAACTGCCGAGCTGTATCATTGTATAACTGGAAAGTGACATCATTACATAATTTGGCAAACCACTGAGAATCGGGACCCAGCTAAGTTGATGCATAATCTTAATCAGAATGCTATTCTTGTCTCACAACTTGGCATGAGTTGTTACCAGACGTACATCGCAAATGCACAAACTAGTCACATAACAGATTTTTGGCTTTTATCATTTTATTTTATAAAGTGTCAGACACTTTATAGTACAATCACATCAAGCAGTACTGTACTATTGCAACCACAATCAATTTCCCAAAACACTTTCTTCTTATACCTTGATATCAGCTCTCCTTTATCTCCCTTTCCAACTTCCCAGAAACCCTTATTGGCTTATTTATTTATGCCATATCTTACAGGATCCATTATCTCTTCTCATAGACAATTCTGTAGTCCACTCCCCTAGAATGGGGTTAGACAGGCATTCATGCTATTAGCTCTCCCCCACCTCGCCCCCAGCCTCTTCCCATATCCTCAGGCCTGTCATTCTGATGTTTGGGGTTGCAAGCGGATTCCAGGGCAGGCAGTTTGATCACCTTCATCATGGGCTGAGGATGTCCTCCGAAACGGACTCAGCTTGGTATCCACACTCAGGAGAAAAAAGCGCTCTGCTCTGCTCTGGCCGGAGCTGGCTCTGGGTCTCCAGCTAGCAGCCACATCCTCTCCACTTCCTGAGCTTTAGCTCCACACCGCCCGCCAGCTTGCATCTGTCAGCACAGGCACATGGACCCTCGCCTCCATGCTTTCTTATTTTTTTATGGAAAACTGACCCTGCTTGATACCCAGTGCCAGGTGGAGAGATCGTCTGCAGGCACAGCTAGATAATAGATAAAAACCAACCAAACAAAAACCTGTGGCCATAAATGGAAAATGTTGGAAAACTAGATTGTCGATAAGAGAGGAGTACGTATAGCTGTATCATGATTTTAAACACATTCTGCATATTCATTGGAGCACTTAGTCCCTTTGCATTCACGGTAATGACTGATAGGAAGTGCCTGGATTTTTACCATTTGTTATTTATTTTTTGTGTCTTAAGCAATCCTTGTCTTTTTCCTTTAGTATTGCTTGCTTTTCTGTTTTGTTCATTTACTAAAACGAGCCTTTGTTGTTCTCTTCCTTTGTGTGTGCTTTTAAAAACCTAAAAAACCCAAAAACCCAAACTGTATTTAAAAAGCTGATTATTGTGACTTAGGTGTTCTGTTTGCTTTTAAAAATGTTTTTAGTATTTGAATGTGAATACAATGATTTAATAGTATTTATACCCCAAAGTATTAAGTATTATTTACAATTAATGTCTACTGGCTATGTTACATCATGTGTAATTTTCAATTGGCAGCACAGTAGCATGCTCTAAAAAGACATGGTCTTGGTGGTTTTCATGAGCATCTCATTTCAAAGGCTGCCTTTATAATATTCCAGAGTTATAGGGTAAGCAAAAAAGTACTGTTGTCAAATAGTAGACACTTTTATTCAACAAAATGATCAAAATGCAAAATGGTTGTTTCCCTATGTATCCTCTGTCTAGGTCTATACACTTCTGAAGGTGATGTTTCCATTTCTTTAACACTTTGCTGAAGAATTAGGTTCTTCAGCTTACATTATGCCACATGGCTATTTGGGCATCTTTAAGGGAATTAAATTGCATTCTTTTTTGGTGTTCTTGAGTTTGGGGAACAAAAGGAAGGTGGAGAGGACATGATCAGGGTGGTAGGGTGAATGGGGTAAGGTTTCCCAAAGAAATTCTCATAGACCAGTCCTTGCTACCCTCTAAGAATGAACAGGTGCATTATCATGATGAAAAACATTTTCTTGGTGCAATTTTCCTGGCTTTTTCCCTTCAGCAGTGCAGATTTCTGTCTTAAAACATCTTTATAATAACTTCTGAGCTGAGCCCTGGTGTTGCAGTGGTTGTGTATGGGACTGTAGCCCACAGGGTTGACGGTTCAAATCCAGCAGCAGCTCTCCAGGAGCAAAGTTGGCCTTCCTACTCCCACCAGAGCAGTGATGTGTGTGTGTGTGTGTGTGTGTGGGGGGGGCGGAGTTCTGAAGTGCCCTGTGATTCTAATGTAGAAGTAAGCATTCTGGCTCTCTGTATAAACAGGGGCTGCGGTGGTTAAAGATGCATGCTCCTTTTCCGGGGCTGCTACTCCTGGTTACAGCAGCTGATGCAAGACTAGGGGAGAGGAAGTGGTGGGGGAAGTGAGTTTCCTATCATGTGAGACTTGTTGATTTGTCTGCCTGCAGTTCCTTGCTTTCTTCTGCTCCATGGTTCAAAGTCCTTCAAAGCAAAGCGATATTTCCTGGTTATATTTCTTGTTGTATTTGTCAGGGAGCATTGAAACAATGGTTTGTTTATGGTACCATCTTCCCAGAATTTTCCATAGGAGTTTTAAGGAGGTCACTAGGTCTGTCTTCTGAGATGGATTCAAACCATCATTCTCTTGGCTAGCAGTCTTACTATTCTCCCCATCTAGGGATCTAGTTCCTTCTTTCAAACTTGTTCATCAACAGAGCAAGAGCCAAAAAGAAGGGCGTTTGCAAGTAGGGACTTAGAGGTGTGAACTGGAGCCCATTATTGTGGGTAGTTTTAGATCTCTAACTCTGTGGTCATGGCATTAACTTTGGTTCTCATCGTCGTGGATATTGAGGTGCAGGAGTGATTTTTCCTGTCTAAAAACCAAACAAACATGGGCTGAGTCCCGGTGGCATAGTGGTTGTGCGTGGGATTGCGGCCCACTGGGATGAAGGTTCAATTCCAGCAGTGGCTCCACAGGAGCAAAGGCTGGGCCTCCTACTCCCACCACCAGAGGGCAATGATGCCCCCCAAGAAACAATCAAGCAAGCAAACAAAAACGAACAGAAAAGCCTATGAGGGGTAGGAGATGATGGGGAGAGGAAAGAGGGATTCACAAAGGGGTTAATAAGATAGTAATGTGAAAAGACCATTCAGTAGCTCTTGCTACTGACTAACAGCAGATGGTCTTTTCCCTCCCTTCCATTCAGTGAGTTTCTCCCTTCCACCCTGTGTACGTCTCTTTACCACATCATGAAAACCATTCGTTCGTTTTCCAGACATTTGGGGAGCCAGTTGATGCTATGTCAGTAGCTTGAACTCAGTCGTGGTAGGAGTATTTCTATGACAGAAATTATTAAATGCTGCAACTCCCATTCTCACCCCCCTGTAAAAAAGCTAGTTGTTGCACATTTACCTGTGTTCCAGTGCCTATACTCTCAGTAAATTGCCTTTAACGTCAAATTAGTCAGAGTTGAATTCTTCTACTCTTCTCATAAATTCGCTAAGAAAAATGATTAGTAACAAGCATACTTTGAAGAGGTTGAACAGCCTGTTGTTGCGGCTGCTGCTGCTTCTAAGTGCTAAATGTAGCATAGGGCTGTTTTTAAGTCAATGACTCCACAGACACTGATAAAGTGCTTAATTTCCTTTTCTAATTGTCAAACAGCTTTGGGGGGATTTCTACGAGACAGGTGCCAGCACTGGAGCTGCTCACATAGGCCTCAGAGAAGGCAAAAGTTGCCATCACCTCTTCCTGAACAACTCTAACCTGCAGTGATCCAGGGGCTCAGAATGAGACTCTGGCTTTTCTTCCCAATTCTTCATTGAAATGGAGAAGGACCAGCTGGGATATTACTGACCTCAGGCAGATGTTTCAGGTTTGATGCGTCATTGACTCCCACTGTCATGTCAGGATTTCCCTCTGGTTTGGGAAGGCGGTTTTCCTATGGCCTTCAGACATCTGAGTAGTACACTTAATTCAGTCACACATTCTTGATGTCAACTTGTGTAAGTCTCCTCTCTTGAGGTTGTGACCCCTAAAGTCTCTCTGGGTGCAGACATTCTCTGTGCTTACTGTTGTTGCTAGAGTGATGGGGCTACTAATGACTTCCCCAGACACATTTTTTTTTCTTTTTTTCAAAATCATTTCATACGACTCTTTTCACAATCCATCCATCCATCCATCCATTGTGTCAATCACATTTCTTTTTATGGCAGATCCATGTCTGCTTCTATGCATGTCGTTGGGTTTAGGACTTCTAATTTTACCTTTGTTTCTCTGTTTTTTTTTTTCTCATTGAGATTGTTGGGGCAGGTTGTTGTTTGTGTGTTGCTTTACAGGAGCCTGCTACAATTTTCCAGAGAGTCTAAGAGCATGGGCTCTCCCTTTGGGAGACTCAAAGGATTGTTTCTTTGAATTGTCTGCAGCTAACTGCACTGGGTGATCGGGCTACTGCTTTATCCTCCTGTGGTTTCATGTTTCCCCTCGCCAACCAGCATTCTGATATTTGGAAGACAAGTTGGATTGTCTTCTCAGGAGATGCTGGTCAGGTGATTTGGGGGTCCATGAGGATGGCACTGCACTGGATGATTTCACAAAACCTTAGTGGTGTGGCCCGTGGCGGCTTGGAGTACCTTTGAGTGTGTGCGGGAGTGTCTGCCTCAGTGGGAGTGCCATGGAGGGCATGTGGGTGTGTCTTCTTTGTTGTAGAGCAGAGTGTAAGGTGGGCAGAATTGCCCTAGTCAGCAAGGTCACCATGTAGGTCAAGCAGAGGTTCCCGCAGCAGCGTGGAACATTGGAGAGGGTGTGTGGAGCTGCCTTAGTCTGTCTGAAGCACTGTGCCTGGCAGGAGGATGTTCCCTCAGCCACGTGTAGGACTGCAGAGAGCGGGGCAGGGGATCTCCCAGCGATGTGGAACACCATAGAAGGCAGGCAGGGGTTCCCCTAGCTGAGTGGAGGACCACAAAGGGTTGGTGGGAGTTCTCCCAGCTTCTTAAAGGGTCTTGTAGGGTAGGTTGAAGTTCCCCTAGCCATTTGAAGGGGAGATCCCCCAGCCTTTTGGGGTGTGGCACAAGGCAGGTGGGATTTCCTCAGCTGCTTGTAAGGCTGCAGAGGGCAGGCAGTCAGGAACTCCCCCAGCTGGGTGGAGGATGGTCTGAGTTGCCATAGGCAGAATAGAGTGGCCTGAAAATTGGCAGTGGCATGTGGAAGGAAAGAGGAAAAAAAACCAGAGGGGGTAGAAAAATCCTGAGCCTGCTGAAACTGTGGAGGAAAAAGAGAAGAGACGAGAAGAGAGAGAGAAAAGTAAAGAAACCGCTGAGCCCTGATTGTCTGTCTGACCGTGGGGCTGGTGGGGTTAAACCTTGCCCAAAGGTGGCAGAAAGGTGTGGTTGTGTTGAAATAAATTCCTTGGGCCGGCCAAAGATATCAGGCAAGAGCCGAGACTGTGGTGTGGCTAAGGCTAAACCCCTTAGTTGACCTCTGCAGTGGTCAGCCAAAAGCCCACAGCTCTTCTAAACCTAGTGGATGCGTCTTCTTATCTTTGTGATGTATCTCCTGTGACTGGGAAGAGTGGAATTTCCCTCTCAGTGGCTCTCCTGTGCTGATTTCTGTGGAGTTTCTCTGGTGTGTGATACTCGGTTGAGAGCTTGCCAGAACTCCCCACATTCTCTTTAGTGTTTACATTTTTTTCTTAACATTTTTTTTATATTAGATGACTTTATTGAGTTCTATAGATCCACTCACAAAGAACAGAGTTACACAGAGCATAAGCATGAGAAACTTTCCTTTTGTCACCATTCCCGTTTCCCGTCCTAGAGGTGGCTTTGCTTATTAGTTTTATACTCCCTTCTAGTTCTCTTAGATTAAAGTGACAAGATTTTAAGTGGGACACCATTGACGGGGGGGGGGGGCAAGGGGGGGTTTCTTGATTAAAATTTTGGTCTATAAGGAGGAACAAAATTTTTCAGCAAACTCAAAAATAGGATTGTAATATATTTATTTTAATTTTAAAATACTGTGGGACATTGTGAAATTGTTAAAAAGCGGGATGTCTGCTCCCTTTATCATTCCAATTGTAGTATATGTGCTGCCGAAGTGAGCACATCTGGTCACTTTATCTTAGATGCTCTGCGTAACCATAACCAATGCATACCTGTCATTCCTTGTGGGAATAGGAAGCCTCCTATTTCTCAGAGTGGCTAGTGGTTTTGAACAGCTGAGCTTGTAGTTGATAGCCCAACATGCCCCTTTAGATGAGATGGAGCAAGTTCAGGGTGATGTGGCCATAGACCATAGAATACAATGCATGTAGAGACATAAATTCTGATATATGAATATGTTAGGTAGCAAGAAACAGGGATAGATTTTTTTTCTCTCTCCATGCCTGAAGGCCCCCTACAAGAGGTTGGAGGAGAATCAGGCATGCCTTAGCAAGCTGTAAAGTCTACCGGGCATGTCCCAATTCAAGCCGGAGCCAGGTGGGTGGTACACCTGGGCAGCTCAAAGTCGGTCCAGCTGAGCTTAATTTAGCTAATGGGGTCAACCAATGCCTTCTGATACGCATCAAAACCCTTGACTGTGGGCCAGCCGGCCCCCTTTCCCTTGCCCTTTGTCTCCAGTCCTGTGCCCATTTGACCATGCCACAGTATCACTGGCCTCCAGCTGCCGTGTGTGTGTGCGTGCGCTGCCCAATGAAGTTGCCCCAATTCAGTGGTGAGGCCCAGCACAGTTTACATATGGATTAGCATGCTTCTCTAAAATAGCGTGCACTCCTTTGAGACTGTGAAACCTGGAACTTCTTCCATCCTTTATAAAACCCCACTTGGATCACAAACCAGGCTTTGGAGTGAATTCTTTCTCAGGGGAAGGCAAAAACTGAGGTCTTTCTCGCCTGAGAAATCTAACAAATATAATTTACATAGACACAATTTTAGATACATGGGATCATATCATACATTCTGACCTGTGACTTGCTTTTGTGTCTTTCATCTGAAGTGACTGAGTCAGAAAAATACAGTAGACAAGGAATTCAGGTTTTTGGTTTCCTAACTGGGATTGCCTGTACGTTTTCTGCCAGAACTTGCCCTTCCCTGCATGTCCCAAGCACCCTCCACTCATAATTATAAGATAAGAACATTGAAAAAATACATTTATATATTATCAAGGGTTCATGAGGGAGGGGGGAGTGGGGAGGAAGGGGAGAATGAGGAGCTGATACTAATGGCTTAAGTAGAAAGCAAATGTTTTGATGATGATGAGGGCAGCAAATGTACAATTGTGCTTGACATACAATGGATATACATATGGATTGTGATAAGAGTTGTAGGAGCCCCCAATGAAAGGATAAAAAAAAAGAACTGGGGCTACTGGACATATACCCAGAAAAGGCAAGCAACAAACCACGAGCAGACATCTGTGCTCCAATGTTCACCGCAGCACAGTTCACAGTTGCAAGGAATTGGAAATAGCCCAAATTTCCATCAATTGACAAATGGATTAAAAAGCTGTAGTACATACAGACAATGGAGTATTATGCATCGCTGAAAAGCAGTGATGAATGCGTGAAGCACATCACCACATGGGAATAACTGGAGGAAATTATGATAAGTGAAGTTAGCCAAGCACAAAAGGACAGGTACATGAGTCCGCTGAGGTATGCTTAATTAAAAAAAATGCAAAATGGATATCGGTTAAAAGTTACTGTATACAGAAATGCCTGGGGAGAGACCCAGGTAGTATGGTAGGTACCAGACCAAATCCAGGGCTACATATGGTAGCCAACTGGAGTGGGGGTACTGGGGGGGCAGTTAGTGAAGTGTAGAGAGGGAATGGGGTACTAACTCACCCAAAGGGAGCGTATTTATCTATATAGCCACAGGGAAAAAGGTACCAAACTTAAACCTGGTGTTCTAGGATGTGAATGTAGCGTGATGGCATGGAGCAGGAAACCAGTGGAGAGGTCAGAGCGCACAACCCCAATCCCAACTACACAGGAAGCTGACTCTCCCCCAGGGGAATTTGCTTTGGGGGTCAACACTAAAGTTGTAGCTTGGGGAGTGAGATATGCCTGACTAGAGCCCATGAAAACAAATGAAGGGGGAGGAAGAGAGAATGTAGTGCATCCTGGTCCACTGAGCCTTCAGGATGATATTCCCACTCAGAACAGCCAATGCACAGACAGGATCATATAGCCAGCTCCACTATGAAATACGGCTACCTTCACTGACCCAGCACCTTTCAGGGTCACCAATGGAGAAACAGGTCAGGATTTTACCATGTCTGACCCAACCATACCATGGCAAAACACTAAGAGTATGCAAAAGAGCATGGAGTTCCAGATGGAGTGCCAGGGATATATTTTTGGGCCAGGGTTTGGCACCCCATTGGACTCAACCAGGGGACACTCCTGGAGGTCAATGAACAGATCTTGAACTATTTACAGGTTTTTATATTGTTATTATTATCCCCTCCCCCCCCCCCCGCATCACTGCCCTGGTGGGAGTAGGAAGCCCAATGCTGCTCCTGGAGAGCTGCTGCTGGATTGAACCACCAACCCTGTGGGCCGGGGTCCCACACACAACCACTACACTACCAGGGCTTAGCTATTATTTTTATTTTTTACATATATATATATACATATATATATATATATGACATTGGCCTTTTTTATCGTTTTATTTTTTGGCAGTCATATGCTGATGTTAATTTTATGATTGAAATGTAGGGGTGGTGACTAGCCTGTTAATCTGGAGATAGACATTGAGTAGCCAATGAGGCCTCTACGTGGGCATGGCTTTCTCCTGAGACTTCTGGGAAATCTCATGATATTTCCCTTGTGAAGATGAGAAGCTATCTTCCCCACTTGTTGGGAGTTAGTCTCAGAGGCGATAAGATGGCAGTGTCCGGGAAGCTGGAGGAGCCGGCGGAGAGACCACATGGCTTTGCCCTGATGGAGCCAGACCTCTGAAGCTGGAGCGGCATGCTGTTGATGGACCCTGAGCCCTGGAAGCGAGGAGCCATGGGGAGACCCCTGCCAGCGACAGAATTCTGCACCCACTGACCTGTGACTTTGTGAGTTGGAAGGAGATTTTGTAGACTGATTTCGGGCATATGGGTTAATATCGGACTTATGACTTTGTACTGGACTGGATTGGGATGCCTTCTTAGTGCCACATTCCTTTTGTACATAAACCCTTTCCTTATATCGATATGCGTGTCTTTGAAATTTGTTCCTCTAATCTACCTGGACTGACACAATTTTCTTTGATTGCTTCATAATAGGATGCCTTTATTGGTACATAT
This sequence comes from Nesogale talazaci, assembly GCA_004026705.1. Lineage (NCBI taxonomy): Eukaryota > Metazoa > Chordata > Mammalia > Afrosoricida > Tenrecidae > Nesogale > Nesogale talazaci. The sequence goes on along the minus strand of PVJH01001656.1, from coordinate 358 downwards.
TGTTACCTCTCCAGGTCTATCTAGATAAGATAGGCTGGATAAACAGTTTGGAGGTGAAAACGACGGAACTGATGGTTCCGGGGAGGTGGGGCATGGGAGAAGGGGAGGAGAGGGAAAGGAGATGGTGTTGACCAGCACCGGGATAAGGGAATAACAATTGATTCAAAATCAGTGACAAGGTGGGTGTGAGAAGTCCGATAGGGATTGATCAAGAATAATGTAACAGAGAAAATACTGAAACCCAAATGGAGGCTGAGCATGATAATGGGACAAGAGGAAAGTAAAAGGAAATATAGGGAAGAACTGGGGGGGGGAAGAGCATTTACAGAGGTTTAAATACAGGCATATATTTAATGAA